>OVBE01001198.1:24615-38977 GCA_900406425.1 Iberis pinnata | reverse complement strand
CGGTTCGAAAATTTCACGGCTTTCGGATTATTAATTAAACATAAACATAATTTATTTCCCCTTAATCATTATGATTACATTAATTACATCCGAAAATATCCAATACAACCGAAATATATATACAAATCGATAAAACATTCTTCATCAAAATACGGGTTTCTACACAGTTTGTAACCAGTTGTGACTTGGACGAGTTGATCTATGTTTGGCAATGGGAAACTATCCTTGGGACATGCTCTTTACAGATCGGTGAAGTCTATGCAAACTCTCCATTTACCATTTTTTTCTTCACCACTACGGGGTTAGCGAGCCATTCCAGATATTTCACCTTGGTGATTGAACCTGATCCTATCAACTTTTCCACCTTGTCTCTGACTGACTGGGCCCGCTCAGCCTCCAATTTGTGCTTTTTAGTTTAACCGGCTTGTAGATTGGGTCAGCATTTAGCTCATGAAACATAATGTCCAAGCTTATTCCTAGCATGTCTGTCATGTTCCACGCGAAGGTGTGCTTATTCTTTTTGAAGAAGGAGATAAGCTCCTTTTTAAGTCTTTTTGAAGTTTTGACCATATGTCGATGCAGCTCTCTAGATGTCATAGGAATATGCAAAAATGTGTCACCTTGTCAAGTTTGGGTTCCTCGTATGTCGGCTCCGCAAGTGGGGTAGGCTGCCCAATCTGTAATTGCTATAAGGACTTTTCTCTGAGTTTGAGTTTGGCTAGGTAGCAAGCTCGGATTGATCTTTGACTTCCTTTGATCATTTTGACTCCTTCCTTAGTAGGGAATTTGACGCATTGTGGTACGTAGATGGGATAGCCTTCATTGTGTTTATCCATGGCGTCCCCATGATGGCGTTGTATATTGCTGGTTTGTCGATCACTGTGAATTCGATCATCCACGATACCCCGGCTGTGTGCATTAATAGTTTGATAGTTCTGATGATCATGGATGTTTTGCTGGTGAATCTAATCAGTGGCGCAGGTGGTCCTTCAATTCGCGGGAGGTCTATATCCATTTTTGCCAAAGTCTCTTTGAAGATCAAATCTTTCGAGCTACCCGTATATATGAGCACTCTTGCGATTTTGTACTCTTCAAGGATTAGTTCGATGACTAGTGGATTGGCATGAGGGACATTGAGTCCTGTTGTGTCTGTTTCGTCGAAAGCTATAGGTTCTCCTGTTTCCACGGGCTTGATTTACCATTTCGCGCATGATGCCACCCTGCGCCCATATGCTTTGATCGTAGTTATCGTGTTTAGGCCAAACTGATGATTCCACATGATCATATTAATTCATTTTTTTAATGGTGGGGTCGGNTTGGGGTAGTTCTTCCCGGACTCGTTTCGGGGGGGGGGGGGGGGTTGGCCTCTTCGGCCGGGTCTTGTGCCCCTTGCTTGAGGTTGGTTGCCTTCGCCTTGCTGGGCTCTACCAATTTTGTAGACTGGTATTTGCTGAAAAGGAAAAACTTGAAGCTTCTGCATTCTTCAGTGGAATGCCCATCTTGGTTATGGTATTCAAAATTCTTTTTAACGCTTCCTTGCTCCTCAGCCGTTTCCATTGATTCCAAGGTCCGTACTTGGGTTTCCCTGCAAAAAGCGTTTGATAACCTGCTGGGGGATTTTGCCTCGGG
This sequence comes from Iberis pinnata, assembly GCA_900406425.1. Lineage (NCBI taxonomy): Eukaryota > Viridiplantae > Streptophyta > Magnoliopsida > Brassicales > Brassicaceae > Iberis > Iberis pinnata. Next base: position 37,348 of record OVBE01001198.1, on the reverse strand, counting down.
GTGGCGACTTGAGTCACTTGACCCTTTTCTCTCGTCTGCTTCTGCATTTCAATTAGATCCTCTTCTATTCGCGCGAACACCTTTCCTCAATGGAGTGCGTCGTCAATCATTGCAGGTAGGTTCAGTATGAGATCTTTTCTGAATTCAGATTCTCCCTAGAGCGCATTTTTTAGGGCGACAATTGCAGCGTTATCGGTGACTACTACTCGGGATATGACCTCTTAGAATCTGTTGATGTATTGTCGGAGGGGCTCATTTGGACCCTGGGTCATGCTCCACATGTCTGCGTCTGAGATGTCCCTCTTGATGTATACCGAGTAGTGTTTTAAGAACATCAGGCTCATTTGGTTGAAACTGTCGATTAATACTTCGGGAAGCCGGGAGAACCATGTGAGTGCTGGTCCCTGAAGGTGCTCGCTTAACAGCTGGCAGTACCCTGCGTCCTTTTCACGTTCGTCGAATTGCGCTCGTCTGACTGCGATTCTGAAGGCAGTCATGTACGCGTTGGGATCCTTCTTTCATTCGTAAAAAGAGATTTTGATTTTTCCGGGGTTTCATACTTTAGCGTTCTTTATGTGTGCGGCATACGGGCTCCAGAGTATTTCTTCCATCAGTCGGTCTAGCTCTAGCGCCGAGCTTATGGCCTGATAGACTTTGTAGTTCATTTGTTGGACGACCTGTTGTAGGGAATCTTTCATCTCCAAGATCTCCCTAATCGATCGCAGAGATCGCTTGTCGGCACGAGAAGGTGAAATACGGGTGTCATCCTCGTATGCGTCTGATTCTCCCTCAGATTCCTCGAATAGGTCGGTTCTGCTTCTTTGGTCTTCCGAAGCCTTAGGGCTCATGGTGCGACTTGGCTGCTCGGTTTCGCCATTGGGTTGGTCATCTCTGGATGACTAAACTCATGAACTTCGATCTCAAGATAGCTCATGAATAGAGGGAGATAAACCTTCATGAACTCGAAGAAATCAGGCTCAACGCTTACGAGTGTTCCAAAATATACAAAGAAAGGACCAAGGGGTTTTACGAGAAAAAGATCTTACTAAGGGAGTTCAAGGCTGGTGATCAAGTACTTTTATTCAACTCAAGGCTTAAGTTTTTCCCAGGAAAGCTCAAGTCAAGATGGTATGGACCATTCTTGGTGAAAGAAGTCCTACCATATGGATCTATCACCTTGGCAAACATAGTCATTTTAGAAGAGATCTCGATTCTCCTTGGGGAACCATCTCAGAGTCATTAGAATTTAAACAGGAAGTCAAGCTTAGTGACTTTAAACAAACTTACTTGGGAGGAAGTCCCATGTTTATCCCTGGACATAAAGTTTTTCTTTTAAATTTATGTTTAAGTTCTTCTTTTAATGCATTTGAGTTTTTCTTTAATTTTGATATTTTAGGTACTATAGATCACATTGTGGAACTCTGGAACAAGGAAAAGAGGATGAAAAGGTAAATCTAGGGAAGTCATGGGCTAGTCCGAACAAAACATTAAATGACTGAGTCGGGACTATGACGCTTTGGTGGATTCCAACTCACTTTGATCGAGTTTTGATCAAGCCACATGAATTAATCTTGATCAAGCCGCAATTTTTTAAGGACGGATCAACATCATTACATCGAGCTGGACGAGTGTGATCGAGTCGGACATAAACTACATCAAGCCGGCACAACGGTTTTATCCAGCCGTTCTAGCGCCTATCAAATTGACCATAAAAATCATTGATCGAGTTGTAGCAAAATATCATCAAACTGGATTAACTCAACATTGAGCCATGGCCATCTTCTGATCGAGCCACGAATCAAATTTTCCTCGAGCCACATTTTCTCTTATGATTGAGCCACGTCTTCTTTACCTCGAGCCACTAAAATAGTAATCGATCAAGCTGAATCTCAAGCAAAGAATTTGATCAACTTTGCAAGCAACTCCAAAACATTAACTCCACTTACCATCCCACTTGCCCATCACTTCTCTTACACCTCCAGTACCCATACAAATACAAAGAAGTGTCCCCTCATTGCCCCCTCTTTTTGCCACAACCATATTTCCACCACAACCCTTCACTTTACCTCACCTCCATATACCTCTACTGTAAATATCCTCCAAAAGTTTCACTCTACACCTCCACCACATGCAAATATCGGCCAACATTCGATTTAAGGGAGATTTCTTCACTCTACTTCACTTCATCACTCTCCTAACTCTCATAACTCTCATAACTCTTATACTACCAAACTCTTTGGTTTTAAATCGTTTTCCTGAAGATTAAAACACCTAATTTCTGAAGTTTCAAGAACTCTGTAGATTTTCACCAAGTTTTTAAGCCTCATCGAACTCGGTTTCAATTCTTTCACTTCCTAAAATTTCTTGAAATTTTAATCCGGTTTTCATTCTTGAATTTTTCAAAACTCTGAAACGGTTTTCATTCACAAAAATTTTTGGTCTTTTTGAAATTTCGTTTTGTTATCCTGAAATCTCTAAAACTCGAAATGAATGTTCTCCTGAGATTACTGAAATTTTGTTTTTATTTAGGGTGCTCGATCCGGGTCTTAATTTCTGAAATTCGGTTTTGGCTTGTCATATCTTTAAAATATGGGTTTCCTCCTACGAAATTTGTGCTAGGCTCGTTTTATAACCAAAGGTTGAACTCAAATTTTGTTGCAAATATCAAGTGTTGAGAATGATAGTGGTGTGATGCTTGTGTTTGTTGTTTTCATTACAAAAATTCGGTTGTCACCTTGTTCTTAAATTTGTTGGTTCTGCAGAAAAGTTACTGACTTTTCTGGAATTGTCTACTTTCATTTTCAGGAACAACATTCACCATGCCTAGACAATTAGCTAGAAGCATTGCTGAGACTTTCCGAAGGGACAAGTAGTTCACAATATTTTCCAAGATCACGTTGAGATCTCCTCAGATATCTCTCCAAATTTTCAACCTGAATTTCAACCAGAATATCAACTTGAAGAAATGGAAATCCAGAAAGATGAACCAGAACTAACCGCAGCACCAACGTTCATGTCAACTAACTACAAAATTTCTACGTAAGAAAAAGCACGCCATTTTGATCAAATGGGGGTAGATGATAACGAACTAGAGTTGGCTGCTAAGGAGAAGCGAGAAATGAAAAAGAAGGAATATGAATCTTCGAGAAGGAAGAAGGACATATCAGGAGGGAAGAAACCCATGTTAATCGATGACGAGACCCCGACTTTGAAGAAGATGAAGATGTTCGGGGAATTGGACACCAGATTGAGAATATATATACAAAGCACATGTATATAGAATACAAAAACAATTTTTCCGACAGAGTACCCCAACATGACGCAGCATTAAAATATCTCGCTGCCTTGTTGTTGAGAGATTTCCAATGGACGAGGTTCCTACACAAACATCAACTACCTCTTCCAGTTGGCGAAAATAGACACGTTCATGGAAACTCATTTGGATGCCTACCAGGAGGAAACTTGCTATTTTCTAGCTACCATTCATGTTCATTGTGATGAAGACTACTCCGTCGAGTACATTATGTTTTCGATAAGAGGGGATGACTATCAAATCACGATAGCTCAGGTGGATGATGTATTCAGATTCCAAAGGGGAGAGGAGGTAGATCAATACTTTGCCAACAACGAGCTGCTCGCCTATGCCAAACTATAGGGGTTGGGAAATGAGTCGGGGAAATTGAAGAGCGCATGCATAAGAATCTCGGTGGTGAGATATTGCCACAAATCTATCACAAACACAATGTTAGGGAGAAAAATCACTGGGGTGCGTAAATGAAGGCAAATTGGAAATACTCAATTTGGCACTGAAACCTCTTCTTAGGAGTACCTGTGATGGTGAAGCAATGCGTGGGGACAGAGCTAATTCCAGCCTCTCTCATGTAATGATCAAGCCGATGATGAGCTATAAGGAGTGGGCAAAAAGATTGCATAGGAAGGAAAGAAAAGGTGAATTGACCGTTAGAGGGGTAATAACCCCTAGACTCAAAGCATGCACGGTCCCTCTGCTATATGATCGTCATCCACCAAGGTGGATAGACCTCAATTACCTGAAGAAGGCACACTTCTTCGAAGGACCGAGGGACCGAGTCGATACGTCACCCATGATCGAATCTAAAAGAGCGAAGACAATTCAGCCACTGGCTAAAAAAGCTTTAGAAAAGGATGAAAATGCTTTGGAAAAAGCTGAAAAAGCTTCAGAAAAACAATGAACTAGATTCTTCAATTCAGGAAACAGTTCAACCTAAGGAAGGCAATCAAACCTTTGAGCCCAGCATCCCTGATAAAACGGCACAACCAACACCAAAGAAAGTCATCGACCAACCGTACCTACCGCAGCTAAAACGGACGACCCAACTCCGCCCATCAAGTAATCACTCATGTCAATAAAGTGAAATACAAGACAGTTTGATCCCTGGAAAAGATACGTAGGCAACTTTTCGCAAGAAGAGTACAGTTTTCCTCCTCTCGTGAAAGGGGGGGGGGGGTGAGTGGGTAGGTATACGTATACATATATGTATACTTATGCTCGTATATTTGAATGAGCCACATTCATGTACTCAAAATTTTCAAAACTTTTCGAAAATAAGAAAGCGCATCTTTACTTAGAAAATTTCACAATATTTTATGTCACAAATATTTCAATTCTACTTAAAAAATCCCAATAACAACATAAATCATCGTATAACTCAGAAACGAAAGTCATTCGAAAAACCATCCTTAACAAAATTCAACTAAATATGTCTGTCATTCATAAGGACAAACACGCCCTTCAACGAATCGGAGGAATATCTTTCAAACACATTCTAAGTGTAAAACCTTTGAGAAGTAAAGAACTTTCGGAAAAAGCGAAACGTCGCGAATTCCTGAAAATAAACTTCCAAACTCGTACAAACACAATCACCACAAACTATAAAACCAGAACAAGCAAACACCTACTTTTATTTTGAACCCGTCAGTTGGACCCGACGGACAAACTAGTCACTTAACCTCTCGTAAGATTAGTTCTCATACATCCGAGACAAGGATAAAGCGTTATAAAAACCAAAATTTTTGTCAGCATTTCCAAACGACTTTGAAATTGTCTTTGGAGAGATGCTTGGTTCCCTATCGATGCAAGTCATATAAGCTAGGAACCTATTGTAGAGTTCAATAGAGATGGAACCAAGAAAAAATCGCAAACAAGATACGTAAGCCGGAATAGTCACCGCACACCCTAAAACTAAGAGTAAGCCTAGGTGTTGCCCTAAACCCAGCACACTGGTCTCTAAGATTTCTAGACATATTATATAACTCATACGAGATCTCTAAATTTCTGTCTTCGGTTACATCAACAAGTTTACAAAACCCAAAAATTAGATTTTTCAAAAAACTCGCACCTGAAACAGATAAATGGACATAGCAACCATCGGAGAGCCAGGATACAAGATGAAAACTCACTTGTCTCAATAACCAGAAAACAAGAAAACAACAATTCAAAGCCACCTACGGCCAATCTCGACAAACTAAAAACGGCCACACTTTGGCAAAAATCATAATCTAAACAGGGAACATACTTCCTTTATACATAAACTTGCACTCTTTATGAGTCGCACTAGAAACACTTGAACACGACCAATGACCACCAAGCGGGTGCAGGATATATTGGAATCTGAGCCTAGTGCTCCCAAATCTGTTTTTCGATCGGAGGGATCAAAGACTCGGCATTTACGCACTTCTTCATGTACCCAGACATCTTGGCCATCTTGGTGCTATACGACTAGTCAAGATGCTGAGCACCACAAGGCAACGAAGGAACCGCGATACTGGCGGTATTCCATACAGGTTTGGTGCGCATTTTTAAACCGAACAATCGGCCACGATCGAAGCAACCTCACGCTTACCGCGCCTGAATGCACAGCCAATCTGGGATGCTTGTCTCAGCGCCAACTCCTTCTCACGAAGGGAGACTACTTCAATCTCCTTATTTAAGAGGGAATCCTCCTTCTCGAGTCTCTCTGCCTTGAAACGAGATTTTTGCGCTTCTAGTTCGCTTTCCGTGAGACCCTTGATCAAACGTAGCATGCCCATTGGTAGTAGACCTTTCCCTCTCTCTCTTCGGTTTATAAACTCGCTTTGATATTGGTGCAGTATGGGAGGATCGATTGATCTCATCTTTTTTCGAGTTCCAGACCGTTGGTCGATCCATCTCTTCCTTCAGATGCTCCTATTTTTCCTGGATCGATCGATCTAAAATCAAGGATCGATCGATCTGAAGTCCCTGATTTTTTCGTAATATAAGGGATCGATCGATCTCTTCCTCTACATCTTTGTGCAACTTTTTCATATATGCGTTTTCTGCAGATTCATCATCTTTTGCAACCAAACCCGAGGTTATTAACTTGCAGTAGCCCTTTGGATCGTCTTCGAATTTCCCAAGGAGAACACCAACTTGTCTCTTTACAGCTTTTTAAGTCTGAGCTACTTGAGTATACAAATGCTTGACATGAGTTGACAATGACTCAAATTTGTTGTTCAAGTCATTGTACATGCTGTCTAGTTTGACATTTAAGTTTCTATCAATTTGTTGCTGACCTTCCAGTATCTTTTGGAGCATGGCTTCCATCTCGTTCTCTTGTTTAACTTGTGGTGGAGGTGCTTGTTGAAACACAGGTTGAGATGTCTGCTGAAAGCCGCCTGAGTTGCAGTTCTGCACAAAATACTGCTGTTGAGGTGGGTAAAATTGGTCTTAGAAAGAAAAAAAAGCTGCTTCTGCACTTTTAGTAAAGCTCATATATTTTGGTTTAGATTCTTGAGAAGCTAAGTGCGCAATCCTCTCGGTTTTGACACTCGTTATAGTTCTTAGAAGTAGTTACCTTCATCCTCCTATCATAATCTGGGCAATGGTTACTATAGCTTGCAACTAGGTTCTCTTTAAGTAGATAGGCATCACCAACATATTTGGTGATGAAATTACCATTACTAGCAGTATCCAAAGAGAGTCGATACTGATGATCTACACCCCTGTAAAAGATGATGAGAAGATTCAGCTCAGAGAACCCATGGTGAGGAAAATAACGAAGGTACTCCTTCAATCTTTCCCATGATTCATAGAAGGTTTCTACAGAATTTTGCTGAAACTGAGAGATCATATTTCGCAGAGAATTGGTCATGTTGGTTGTGTAGAAGTGGCTGAGAAACTTGGATTCATCCCAAGTCTGAGTCGAATTTTTTGGAAGAGACTTTAACCATCCGAATGCCTTATTAGCTAGAGAATGAGTAAACAAGGTGCGTTATAAATAGTCATTCGAAACTCCATTGAGTCGAATAGTGCTGCATATATCTTCAAAGTTGTCGATATGATCCATGGGATGTTCAGAAGCTAACCCATGGAATTGGTTCTGCCTAACCATAGTGAAGAGTTGGTGAGGTAAGATGAATTCTTGCCTAGGAGGTGGGCTAGGGCGAATGGCATTCCCGTTTGCAAGGAATGCGTGGGGATTGTTGAAGTCACCTACAAGAGGGTGACTCTGGGCTGGACGATAGTTGGAAAAATGTTGTCAGCCATGGAGTTTGAGCGTTCTAACTTCTAGATTTATGTGTTACTTAGGTTGAGCAAGTTATTGGATTTATCAGATCTTCTGGTTATGCACCTGTGAAAATGAAATCAAGAAGAAAGAAAGCTTGAGTACTGTAAAAACAAAATTCCTAGACTAAACTCTAAAGAAAACTTAAGAGTATATGTATTGGTCCTCGGCAACGGCGCAAAAAAACTTGATGCATTCAGGTTTTAACCCAAATATATTCACTGCAAGTGCACAACAAACACAGTCGTGTAAGAGGGATCGAATCCACAGAGACCAAGAATGTACGACTCTCATTTTAAAATCGAATTAAGCTAAGAACAGATAAAATAATGGTTGTGATTAGAATGTGGAAATAACGAAAAAGGAAAAACGATTGTAAAGCGAATAACGAAAGCGTTAGGAAATAGGGAATTCCACATGTATTCAGGTTGAAGGTCAAGGTTAACATGCAGGTTTTTCTTTGAAAATAGTTCTCAACTCAAAAGACAAAAGCTAGACTAATCTCCTATCAAAGTATTAGATCCCTATGTTCGAATTGCTAAAGATAAACTCCCGCCATATTTAGATAATTCAAACATGCAATATAATTCAGATTTGATATGTTAATAAGCCCCTAAGACAGTACTCCCACAAACAAAGGCACTTACTTATCTAGACTAGGTCAGATCTCTAAACCAAATCCCTTTGTGTTTATCAATCTAATATAAATGAACTAAATGACCAATTTAATTCATGCATTGGTAACAAGTCTAGATTGAGAACCTAATAATATCAATCTATTCTATCAAACCCTAACAATTAACCTGGTTTTCTTGGGAAACCCTAAAATCTAACAAGCGAACTACTCAGACATAGCTAAGTTAACACAAAGAATAATCAAAGAAGAACACATATTCAAAAACCAATTGTATAAAAATAAAAGACAGAGTTTAGAAATCTTCTCCAAAACATAAGGATGGGATTCGTCTCTCTGTAAAATCTCTCAAAATAAAATAAGTGATTGATCAAAATAACATCAATCGTAGAGCTTTTATAGTTCTAAAATTAAGGACAAATAAACTAAAATCAATAAGGAAAATTCTTGATGAGTCTTGAGGGAAAAATTGTAATTTTGAATGATTTTTAGTGATTCTGGGGTGCAGGGATCGATCTCTTTAGGGATTGTTCGATCTCCTTTTACATAAGTTTCCAGGAGCTTTGGATCGATCGATCTCTTTTCACACTTCTTGCACATGCTTCTTCTGCGAGACAGCTTGGCCAGTCTTCAGTAAATCGCCATAACTTTTGATTGTTCAAATGGATTGACCTCCAACTACTTCCATGTGAAAGCTAAGTTACATGGATATCTTGTGTTAAAATTTCAGCTCAATCCATCCACGGGAACATCTTCAAGTATTGGTAAACTTTTGACATTTTCTGCCGGATTCTGCATCTGCATATGCCAATTTGTATCCATTTTGTGCACAAATCTATCTATTTGCTCCTGAACATCCCAAACACCTAGAAACCTTAAAATATGCCAAAGCTACATGGAAAACACTTGGATAATTCCAAATAGAAAGTATAAATACCCACTATAAAGCATTCAAAAACGAGTGATATCAGTAATCATGGCCATAATGGGTAATGATCACTAGCCTAGTATGAGTTTGAAACCAATTTCTATTTGACTTGGATTAAATGTTGCATTTAACTTGGAACCCCATTGGTTGATCGATATGCTTGTGAGAATTCTTGTCTCTTGGATTGTTGATGATTTGATGTTGCCTCTAACCTTGTTATGACTAATTTGATCTTAAATTTTCTTATCTATGGTGTTGGTATACTTTGAACTAGGTACTTTTTTCTTCAGACCTCTTTAAAAACAAGAGTTCTTTCAGTACGATCTCAATCCCCTTGTCCTTCCCTTCAAAAGGGATAAGAGGAATTGAACAGCGAGTCTCGAAATCAGTTGCATCATCTTCTAAAACCTCCTGCTAAAAAAGGAATAAAGAGAAGCAAGCGAAAGAAAATCTTAGAAATTTTCTTTTAAAAAAACAGCAGAAAGAAAAGAAAAAGATATAAGAAGTAAGAAAATAAGAAGAAAGGGACAAGATCATAAGTTGTTTGATGCTCGAATTGGTATGGAGATCTTGAATGAAATGGTAGTCTAGTGTGTTCATCGATACCCCATAGGTAAGAATGTACTTATTGGACCTTAATTGAATTTAGAGAGTTGCAATGACTTGATGGTTTCTTTGATTGGGGATATAAAGTAAAAAGCATATTGTTAGCTAGGTGGTGGTCTACATTTTAACTATAGTGGTTGTCTTTGATTAGTGTCTTTAGTTTTTGGTATTTAGACTTAGGATTTATGAGATTATGCGAGTCTTTTCAAACCTCTTCTCCATGTTTAGCTTTGTTTGCTTGAGGACAAGCAAAATGTTAAGTACGAGGGAATTGATATACTTAGTTTTTAAATGGTTTTACCACTTTGTTTAGAGTCTTTTATCGAGTCAAGTTGTATTTTTAATTCTTTTAGTCCTTTATCGAGTCTTTTTAGGTTTAGATATCTTTGTAAAAGATTGAGATGTTATGGGACATTTTGGATGCAAATTGGCATATGAATGCAGAGTCCAACAGAAGGGTCAGAAATTTACCAATGTTTGAAGATATTTCCATCGATGGATTGATTCTCTATTTGGGTACAAGATAGCCACATGACTTAGCTTTCATTGGGAGGTGTTTTGAAGTCAATCCATTGATGAAATCAAGAGTTATGGGAATTTTATTGAAGACTGTTCAAACTGTTATGCAGACTAAACGATCGTCCTCCTAGAGAACGATCATTCTCTCCTTCCAGAAATTCACCGGAATCACAGAACGAACACCAGAATGATCGTGAAAAATCTCATGGCATCATCCCGACTTGAAGAACGATCGTTCTCCTCACCCGAAAAGTTTTAAAAGATTTTTAAAAGTTGCAAAAGTGGTCCTCAAGACTTTTTTCCTATTTTTTGAGTTTTCTCTTTTTACACTATAAAAGCCTTTGGATTGGTTTTATTTTCTTTAAGCTTTATTCTATTCTAGTTTTAATAGAGTGAGATGAATTATATAACCCTTTTGTGGAGAAGTTCTTCTAAACCCTATTTTTATATTCCAATATCTATTTTGCTTTATGATTATGTGTTCTTCTTTGATATTGATTTGTGTTTCTCTCAATTTTCATCAATGTTTTAAAATCTAACCCGGATTCATGGTCGAACCGGTAAAATTGGTGATTTGGCAAAATATTCAAGTTGAATTTGTCTTAAAACCAATTTTTAAAAAACTGGTAAAGCCCTGTAAAAACTCGTGAATAAATTGTAACCAAAGTCGACTCGATGTACTGGATCACTATACTAATTGATAAAAAGAATTGTGCAACTCTAGTTGATAAATTTAATGTTTTATTTGTATATAAATACTATTTTTATATAAATATAATTGACTACCATGATTTGTTAGTTTATAGATATTGATGAATATTTTACTATGTTAAGTCTAACCGTTTAATCTCCAACTAAATTATAATTATAAGATATGATTTAAATGCAAATTTTGTTTTGCGTACCTAACGAAAACATTATTGCAAAGAAATCTGTTAAAAACGATAAGAACCATTATATAAGCATATTTCAAAACTAAAAATAATATTAAATTATAACAAAATAGGAAAAAGAAAAAAGTTAAGATATATGACAAAACGTCAACAGATGTCATATCTGCGTTTTTAAGGTAATACATTTACATACTATCTACATTATCAGAAAACGAATCTAGGAAAAAGACAAGAAATCAACTTTTTGTACAGAATACAAATATTACCATATAATTAAAGGTATTTCCAGGAAAATATATTAAGGATTTTCTTTTCTTAATATTAATCAAATCTTGGTGGAAATAAAAAAAATCTAATAATAGTGAATTTGTAGTAGATTTATTTCCTTTCGTTTTTTTCCCTTAACTTCCCTTTAATTCATTTTGTTGTTTTTTTATATAAAAAGGATACGTAGTCGAAAGGTTTTAACATACTCTCTAATCTTTGAAAATGCCATCATTTCCAAACATGTTCAACCCTTATGGTGATGATGTTCCTACGAACAACCATCTTGGTTTTGTTCCAATCCAAATGAATAACAATTCCAATTTGGTTCGATCGATGTTAATCATTTCTGAACAAACAAACTATGGAGATTTGTTTTCTTCTTCTCCTTATCCTTTTACTCATAATCATCAAAATCCACATCTGTCTTCATCTTCTTCTTTTGGTTTCAATAACTCATTGATGATGAGGAGAAACATTGATCCAGGTTTTGTAATGCCTCAATTCTCAAGGGTCTCTAACATTTTTCCTCTTGAAAATAATCCAAATTTTACTCAAGTCTCTTTCACTGAAACAATCACAAATAGGTATTCTGCTATTGTTCCTACCAATATAGTTCCTAATTTCCAAAATGGTTTTGAACGTGTGATGGATTCAAGAACCAATATTTTGAATCCTACATTAATTCATACACCAAATTTTCATGAGCAACAATGCGAGATCCTGAACCCTAAACCTCTTAATGTTATTTTCCCGCAACAAAATTCTCCATATCCTCAGCATTTAAACATATTTAACTCTTCATCAAGACACAACAGTGATCAATATGTTTCTCAAGTACTCGACAGTCAACATTTCAAGAAAAGCCCTAAGTCATTTCTGAATTCTGAATTAGATGATGAGAAGAGTGAAGATGGTCATTATGATGGTAGGACACATAGTAAACCGTGTGCAAAATACGGTCCATATACATGTCCTAAGTGTAATGGTGTGTTTGATACTTCACAAAAGTTTGCTGCTCATATGTCAAGTCATTACAAGAATGAGACGAATAAGGAAAGAGAGAAGAGATTTCGTGCGAGGAATAAGAAGAAGTATCAAAAACTTAACAATGAAGTTCATCAAGAATCTGAGAAGATCAAATCGGAGGATGGAGAAAATAGTGGTACCGGTGGTCCTGGTGAAGCAAATGACATTGAAGCTATTCAACACCTTGTGGTCGTGAAAGAAGAGCATGTTTAGTCATTTGTTTCATCAATTTCAACTTATATATTATCTATAAAAAAACATTAGTATTTATCTTTTTTTTTTTTTTTTTTGTCTG
>OVBE01001198.1:0-24588 GCA_900406425.1 Iberis pinnata | reverse complement strand
TTTTTTTTTTTTTTTTTTTTTTTTTTTGACTTATGGCTTGCTTTTATTTTAGAGAAATTTATCTACACTACCATATATACACAACTATTTATCTATTCATTGCCATAATGACCATACATAGAAGACGAAATTGCCCCTGGTTTCACGGTTTCACTATATTCCCCCGTAGCTGTTGCACCTCGAGAACCGCATTTTTCAAATGTTCTAAAATTTTAAAAATTGAAACCGCTCAGTTGTCAAATCAAACATTTTCAGAGTTAATTACAGTTGCACTTTTCTCTTCTCTCTCATTTCGACTTCCCCATTTTCATTTCCATCTCTCTCTTCTATTAGTTCTTCCTTCTTCCCTGAAAATTTCTTCTGAAACACGAATGTCTGCTTCTACTAGTTGTAGAAAATCACTAAAAATAGGGCTCCTAAACCGCATGCAAGTGGAAATGATGTCGACGAAGCAGACAAAGAAGATTTTTTCTTCCATCCATCAAAACTCCCTGCAAGACTGTACGCCACCGATCGCTATCCTCCAAGCGGTAGGATAAACTCTTACTCCAAGCCGGAGTTTCTCTTAGATATTGTTGAGGCGTTGAAAGGGACCCCATATTTGGAGTATTTAAAATCTTCGTGTTTTGGTCGACTATTTGAAATACCTGCGCAAAAATTGTCATTATCCGGGAAACTCGTCCATCAAATTTTGTGCAGATCGTTGATAACATCAAAAAAAAGAAGAGATTTTTGTTTGTATTTGGTGGGTTCCGGTTTAGTTTTTCACTCCGGAAGTTCGGAATAGTAACAGGACTGCCATGTGGAAAATATCCGAGCACCCAAGAGATAAAGAGATTACAAACTACAAGCGACCCCAAAAAACCTTATTGGAACGTTCTTTTCCCCGGCGAAGACGAGGATCTGCCAATAAAATATGTCTTGGACATCTTGAAACAGGACATTGAGTTGCCTCAGTGGGACAGAATGCTGTCTTGGCATCGGCGTAGGCTAGCCTTAATCGTGATAGTTGAAGGGATCCTTATATGCAGCAAACATCCAGTCCGAATAGTTCTCCAATTCTAGAGATGGTAAAAGATGTGGAGTCGTTTGAGTCATACCCATGGGGAAGTTGGGTGATAGGTGCAAGTCCATAAAGGTATTGGAAGACAAATTCAACCAATCTCACACGGCCACTCACGGTTTTACTCTGGCTTTCGAGCTGTTCTTCTTCAAGGTAATACATGGGTTGAGAGATTCCTACATGATCCAGATGATCATAACACTTTCACCGATGAATCTGTTCAAAGATTATCAGCCTTGAAACTGTTTCACAATTCTAAGATTATGGAGGTGGAATATATTGACGATGTAAGTTTTTGGAGATTGGCACTATATTTTTATCATCTCTTTTTAAATATTCTCAGTTTTGTCTATTGGTTTTTTGCGCAACTTGTTGTGAAGCCGTATTTGGACGACGAGGGACATACAATGGACGAGGATGTTAATGATTGGGATGATGAGGTCGTGGACCAGTCAATAGAATACATGGAACTTCTTATTCGATAGCATTTCAAATTTTCCCAGGATATGTGGTTAGGGGGTTACTCAAAGTGGCCTATGATATGTAACGAGAACAAGCCGAAGAGTAAAGCGAAAAAACCCAAGGAAAAAGGGAAAAGAAAGCTTGGTCAGGAAGAAGGTGGGTTCAAGATTCAAATACTGTCAATATAGAATAAATTTTTGAGCATATGGAAGTAATGAATGCAGCTCGCGACGCTGCCATGAAGAAGTTTATCGAGAACATGAGGAAGATCATGATGGACAAGATGATGGAAAACATCATAAGCCAACTGCGCTAATCTGGAATGATTCGCAGCAGGACAAAAAGTCTTGAACTTTCACACTCGTTGTCACAGGGTACTAGTTTTGGGAAGACAATATCACACAAGAGTAGCTCACATAAGGAAATGGGAATCACAGGTGGGGACAACCTCGATCCTTTTCCGAGTATTGGGAAAATAGTCTAAGAGATCGAGAAAACAAATGGGAAGGCATTGACGACAGAGCAACAAGAAGTCAGAAAGTTTTCTACAGAACAGGTAAATTAACTATATCTATAAATTACGCAGACAGATATATGATAAACAATGTCCACATTTTAGGTACTAATATGTGCTCATTTATTGAAAAGAAGATATATAAGGTGATTTTTATATGTTGCAGTTGACCACTGAAAAAGAAGTCGGAGGCAGAGTTGACACATATATTGTCCAACTAGGGGGGACCAAATGGCAATGGACAACATGGTTCCAACACAGTCAAAGAATTGGTCACAGAAAAGGTAAAAACAAGTCATGACACATGAAAAGAACCATAAACCATTTACAAACTAACCTGTCACCCACTGAGTTGTCCGTTGCACACAATGCCACGCATTTTGCATACTTTTTTTCTTGATACCCAGAAATGTCATATTCCAGTTTCCATGCACTACCATTTCCCGACAATAACCAACACATGTCCATCCATATCCGGCCAACAACCAACACCTGCACACAAAACAAGATAACAGTTACCATCGACAATCATTGTTGTCTATCCACGTGATGTGGATAGACATTTTTTTTTTAAAAAACAACATTAATGACAAGAATTTGCAGAGTAAATGCTAACACCAACCAACAAAGTTCTTGATCTTCACCAGAAACTCGTCCACCAGTCTTCGTAGAGATTATCATTAATAAAGTCTGATGACACGCTATTATCCAATAGATATTGCATTAAATGCCATTAATTACTAATTAATACACGTCAAATCATGCTTCCCATACCAATCCTATGATTACTTTTCGCCGCAAAAAAAATGAAGAGGTCGACCGAGGACACGCTGGTCTTTTCCTCCCTGCCAAAGTGCCACCGAATTATGGTATTTCCCGAAACAAAAGCAACATATAGCACTTTCGGAGAGAAGCGCAGCCAATTATGGTAGTTTAATAAATTCACCCTTAATTTTAGTGTAGTCGAACATTCACAATTGTGTATGTTAAGCCATTACAAAACCTAAACCTCTCTCACTGCCATGTACGATAACAGTTGATGATTGGTAAATTATGTTCCCATAATTAATATGTAATATAAATTATATTGTGACCATTCATTTTGCAATTAATGAAAATATAAGAGTAAACAAGTATTTCAAAATAATGTGAAAATTTATAGTCAACTTCTTCAATACCCCTTTTCACATTCTTCAAATTTCCTATACCACCCTCAAATCTCCTATACCCTTTTTCATTTTGAAAATGATTAAAATCATAAATCCCAAACCAAACTCCACATCCCCTTCAAAACTAAATCTTAAATTTGGATTAGTGAACCCAAGGGCAAATATTTAACTTCTACACTTTTAAAATTCAATTTGACATTTTAAAACTAGGGGTGGGCAAATGGGAATTTGGGACGGGAATTTTCGGGAATGGGACTGGAACAGGAATTTGGGAACAAAAATATATGTCCCATTTGTGTCCCATTTTAAATTCGGGATGGGAACGGTATGGGACGGGATGGGACGGAACGGGAACGGGAATTCCCAAAATATAACAAATAAACTAAATTTGTTTTGTTCTTACAACAGTTTGCTAATTTTCAACGACACGCTAATAAAAACCAAAAAAATCGACATAATTATATATCTTTAAATAGCATCAAAGTCAATTCCTTATGTTTTAATCAATTATCGTGTCTCCTTGTAGAATTAGTAAATATGAACTATTTTTCTGCCGTTTTTCTTAGAATCACAAAATTATGTTATAATTGTTAATAATATAACTGAATTTAATTTATATAGATTATAATTTGACTTAATAGTTAAACTATGAACATTAAAAAATAAATAATAAATTATTATATTTATATTATATATATATATATATATATATTTATAATTTTATATATCTGTCCCAANATATATATGTAAAATATAATTATAATATATATATATATATATATATATATTTATAATTTTGTATATCTGTCCAAAATGATACTTCGAGAATTCCCGTTCCTGTCCTGTCTCGTCCCGTTCTCATTCGGAAAATGAAAAGATGTCCCATATGGGAATATATATATTTTAATGGGACGGGAATTTCAGAACGGGTTCGGAACAGAACGGGACGGTACGGAACGGAACAGGAATTGTGCCCACCCCTAGTTTTATGTTTCGTGCAAATTTTGTGCATTTACGAATTAGGATTTTCACATATTTTTATTGTACAAAATTTGAATATTTGCGAATTACGTTTTTAAGTATTATCTAACTTTAAATTAATTTTTGAATACCTTTTAGAAAAATACCAGTTTTAAATATCTTTTTCAGGTGAATAAATTAATATATATATATATCCAAAAAACAAGGATTATAATTCAGTTTGGATAATAAGTTAAGATTTTCTATCTTATATATTTAGATTTTGGGATTTTCTTGAATTTATTTTCTTTATTTTTGATATTTTAATTATATTTTTATAATTATTATTTTTTATATTTTTATATTTTTCTATCTTTTTATATATTAATTTATGATAAAAAGATATATATATATATATATTTTAATTCACGTCAAGTAATTTGGTAAGATTTTTTTATCTTTTCATTTTATTTCTGAAATTTTTTTTAATTGATTTTATTTATGTATGATTTATATTTTGAAATAGGTTTACTTTTATAATTATTATTATTTTGTTTTATTTTTATTCTTTTTAAATATATATTTCTTTTTTCTGCATAAAATATATATAAATATTTTTATATAAAATGTTTGTAAACTCAACTTATTAATTAAAAATTTTAGTTTTTAATATAAATGCATTATAAGTGTTTTTATTGTCAGCCATCTAGTACATTTGAAATATAATGATCAACTGTTTACAATGCTAAATAATTTAGCGTCTTCTTTTTTTCTTTACATGTTAACAACAACTTTAAACTATTTTTAAAAGGGCTTAAACCTAACAATTTTAGAATTTTAGTGTTGTTACATTCATGCACTAGAGAATTAATCACTAAACTATCAACGGGAAAGACAATAATTTAGCTATTTCAAGTAAGCTGAAATAGTAGATAATATTTGTTGAATTTATCTTTAAATTTTGGGTTGACATCACTAAATCCAAAACTTTATACACCCAAATTTTCCTTCCTCTCCCAATTTGTTAGCTCTTCACTCTGATACATGTAATTATACTTTTTCAACCCGACCCCCTGAACTATTCGATTTCATTACTTTCTCATATTATGATTAATTATGCTAAATAATGATTAAAAACTTGAAAATACGATTAGAAATTTTTGTTTGGTGGGTTAATTGTACCAAAATAAAACCAAATAAACCTACACCCAATATAACTTATATCCGATTTTAATCTATACCCAAACCAAACCCAAACCCGGTTTTTAAATAAATGTAACCCGAAAACCCGACTCCTTTATAGTTTTTTATACTTTGAAAAACGATTTTGGGGTTCTTTCAGGTTTTGTTCTTGAGTGAACTGAAGAGATATTTGAGGTTGAATGAAAGCAATTCGAGCTGAATCAGCACATTTTAATCGACATGTTCTTCGCGTGTGAGAGTGGGAGAAGACATCAAGGGATTCTTACTCGTTGTTGGTGTGGAGAGAATCTTGTGATGTATGCATCAAAGGCGAATGAAAATCCATTTTGGTCGATTCTACATGTGTGAAGCAGCGTGACATGTATGAGTTTAAGCTGTGAGAATATTAATTTAGGTTAAAAATTGATTTTAAGAAGATTTGAATAATTACAATAGCTTTTTTTGCATGTGTTTGTAGAGTAGATTAATAACTAGTTTTGGATGAAAATAAAAAAAAATACAGTAGCTATTTGGATGCATAAGCAAAGAAACGAAAATTTACAGTAGCTTTGTTGGATGAAATTGAAAAAAAATTAGTTTAGATGAAGAAAATAAAAAAATATATATATATAGTAGCTTTGTTCGATTAAATTTTGCTCAAAAACATTTTGGATGAAGAAAAACAATAAAAAACCAGTAGCTTACATTGAACATTAAGAAGTTTATATATGACTATATGAGATTTTGAGTTTTAGTCTTAATTGTAGAACAAAGGGGAAGAACATTTCTTCAAATGGATGAATGAAACTTTGGTTGAAGAAATGGGAATGGTCGATGAAAATAATAGGCGGTTGGTGAATGAGTTAAAGACTTTAATGTAAGACTGAAGAAGAAATGAAAAGGATGAAAGCAATGATGGTGAAGCTTGAAGAAGACTTGAATAAGAAGAAGAACATGGAGGATTTGAAGAATGTTGAGATTGTGAATGCTAATGTGAAGAAGATTGGATCTTTGTCTTTTTCATTGGAGCAATGACTTTGATATTTAAGAAGTTAGGTGATTGAGGTTGGTGAAGGTGTTAAATTGAGTTGTGAATATGTTAAGTGTCGATTTGAGTGGTATGTGTCGGTTTTTAATGTGTTGTGCTTGGTGTGAGTGTGTTAGGGTCGGTTATTAACATCTAGTGTTTGGTGTTTGTCTTTGTTTTGTTTGTTTAATCTCACTTTAACTAGTGTGTGGAATCTTTTGTGTGTATCAAGACTTTGTTTAAGTAGAAAAGACAACAAGACTTTGTTTAAGAGGGTGTTATTGGTTATGGTATTTTAATGGATTTATAAATCCACTAGAATTTAGAAATTTATGGATTTTGAAATGATTAGATTTCGAAATACCATGATTTATGTTTGGATTTGGTCATTTGTATTTTTAACTTTGAAATCCTTCCAAATCCATTAAAATACAAAGTGAAATTTGAAATCCAATATTAAATCATTAAACGAATAACACTAGATTTCAATTAGAATTTACAAATCATTAAACGAATAACACTTGATTTCATTTAGAATTTACAAATCATTAAACGAATAACACATAATTTTGCATCGATTTCAAAATCCATTAAACTCTATAACCAATAACATCCCCTAAGTAAAAATTTAAGTTGCATTAAACAACAAACTGGTATGAGACAAAAAAAACATTAAAATCCGCGAAAAAACACAGAAAACCGACCCAAAAAATTTCAATAGTTGAGCCAAAAACAATAAAAGTCGAGACAAAATGCAACAAAACCCGAGACCAAAAGCAACCTATACTTGAGACCAAAAAGAACCTACACCCGAGACCGAAAACACTTCAAACACCCGAGACAACAACATAAACCGAGACCAAAGCAACCTACACTCAAGACCAAAAACACTTCAAACATTCGAGACAAGAACAACATAAACTGAGACCAAAGCAGCCTACACCCAAGACAACAATAACATAAATCGAGACGGGCATCAATAGCATAAACTTGAGACCAAAACTAACTCAAACTCCACTTCTTTGAGAGGGTTGTGTAATATTCGGCTTGTGTAGGTGAACTTGTCGATGCATCCTGCAACATATAGAAAAAATAAGTCAGTAACTTTATATAGATACAAACATTGTAATTTTGAATCTTACATATTGAGTATCATCGTATCGATGTCTTTTGCGTAGATGAACCATGTATCCTTCTTCATTGTGACCTGCTCTACCGCATGATTTTGAGTGAATAATCCGTCAAAATCTCTCCAATGATTGCGACTGGATTTTGAAAGTTATGGCTTCTTCTTTGGTGATTCGTTTTTGCCCTTCTTTATTTTGAACATGGTAATTTTTTTCTTCTTCTTCCTACCCGGGAGCACAAGTGCAGGTGAAGCAACCATTAAATTATAATCATGAGTCATCCAAAGTCGTGGCCCTCTAACTGGAATCATTGGAGTGACATATGTCTCCCTCCACATAAATGTTGAGAAGAAAGTAGATACATAATCTTCTACATTCATATGTTGGTCTATCATAGATCCGTAAGCATGCTCACATGGTATCCATGTTACTTGTCATTTTCCACAAGTACAATTCTTCCTTAGTGTATTCACAAGGTATGAATGGTCTTTCATCAAATATCCCATACGATGCAATGTATGTCTTGCATTTTTCTGCATCATCTTTCATTGAAACTAGCATGTTCATCACATATTTAGTAAACTCACTTTGATGATTTTGTGACTTCCTATTCCTCCTACTTATATTTTGCATTATTAGTCTTCTTGTTATCTCAAACATTGAAAGTAATGTCTTCGCCCTAGCTTTTGTGATGGACGCGATGAATGACTCCGTCATATTGTTATCGACGTTCTCACAACAAATCCCTTTATTTACGGAAAAACCTTACACCATGTTTTCAATTTCTCTTTCAAAACATCATCATAAAGTCTCAAGTTGTAATCTGTTATCCTCCTTAACTTCTTTGAAAATTTTGTCTCATTGTAGCTCCAAGCAAGTCCCCAAACTAGAGGCTTTAACTTGTATTTTTCGTGTACACCTTCAGAAATGTTTCATCAAGACCAATAACGGGAAGATAATATCCTCTTTAAGTGATTTGTATGTTCTTGAAACGTACATAAAACCGGTTGAATACATCTTTTCTCGTTGTCTTTGTTGAAGTTTCCACGAATGTTGATGTTCCCGAATTTGATATCAATAACTCCTTCACATATCCTCTAAAATGAGCTAATTAGTTTTCAAACTCTTTGTCAAGCCACTTAAAAGCCAATTGTCTTCCTCTTTGGTATTGATTCCTTGAGCTCACTATCTTCCAATTCTCTTTAATTTGGATCAGAATCTCCTAGAGCATTAGATCTTCATCAACTCTCAATTTGTCCATGACTAACCATCCTATCACTGGAATTTTGAACATTTAACATTTGCCATTCGGAGTACACATGTGAATCTCGTTCCTAGTCTTCACAAGCCACTTTTTCAGTTTGTTAAAGGAACAATATACACACCATTTGCATCCTTCCATTCCACATTTGTAGCTTAATTTGGCTTATCTCACCTTTCTTACCTTATGTTACTCCTTATTCGTAACATGTACTCTAAAACAACTTCTTTAAACTCATAACCTGTAAAGAATGAACTCCTTAAAGCCAACTTATCGGTTTTATCATCTCCTTCTCTCCTAAACTCAAACTCATCCGCCTCAACATTACTATCAGGTATAACATTATGGTTGATAGGTTCCTCATCAACAAAACCAGCCACGAATTGTTTAATTTTGAATTCGAACTTACAAGCAATATCATCTCTTCATCACAATTACCTTCATTACGAGCTTCATTACCATCAGAATCGAACCCACCTTCATCTCCACCTTGTTATGGCATTGTCGAATAGATTCAGAGACTATCTTTCTCTCGAAATTGCGAGTTCTAGTCTTGTTTTCTATTTTTTAGAAATTTCCCTAGTTTTCCTTTTTTTAATTCTCTCGGGTTATACCAAATTAAATAAAAAATCGTGTTTAATTTTAATTTAAGTTTCTTTAGTTTTGTTTTGGTACAATTAACCCATCAATCGCGATCGCGATTTTGAAGTCTTTTAATCGCTATTTAGCCTATGTGGGTAACTAATGAAATCGAACAGTCCATTGGATTGGGTAAAGAGAAGTATAATTGTAAGTATCAGAGTGAAGAGCTATCGAGAGCAAAAAAATTTGGATATATAAAGTCTAGGATGTAGTGATGTGAACTCTTATATTTTTTGTAGGACTTCCAAGCTGGTTGATCTAATGTTTTTTTTTTAATCTGAAGTGTAGTTGACATAGAGTTTCATTTTTCTAAAAAAAATTGAGTTGATGTCATGGTATATATATATATATATATTTTTTTACTTTGTACTATGCTTCAACACGATATCGTAGCTACTTTTAAGAACAATGTTGTTGGTTGGACCTATTTTCTGTAGTTTAATATAACTAACTTACTTTAAAATTTAATGAACTGGATTGTGATATATCTAGGCTCCAAAACACCAATGTTTTCTTGCTACTCATTTTTTATCCAATAATCTGGGGGCATAAACATATTTATTATAATCATCATTCATGCAAATAAGAATTTATACGAGGTTATGACAGCAACAAATTACTAAAAAGTAGCACCAGATACAGTCTCAAAAGACTTTGTCCAGAAAGCTATTTTCTTCCATAAGCTTCAAGGTGACTTGATCTTGGGACGTGTCGGAAGCAACTATGTTTGTTGAGAGATACAACAATCACATAAGATCCAGAGTTAGTAAATGGGTTTTGTTTTGGAGAATGAAGAAGAGAGAAGTGTTACCTGGTAACAAGAAATGATGGAGGTAATGAATCCAAAAGCTCCAGTGACACGAGGAGTAATCTTCTCTGGATGTAATTGAAGAAGACCAGCTGCTACAACAATGTCCATTGCTGATTTGATTAAAGCTAGAGTCCTCTCGTTCGATTTCTTAAGCTTAGCACGATACTCCTCATCCTGCATTTTACACAAATTGATAAATATGAATCTGTTTTTACACTAGATTTTTGTAGAAATAGTAAGTTTGAAAGGAGAAAACCTTACTTGATACTTGTTACCATTCTTAAGCCCCTTTTCGATCTTCTTCATTGATGAAGAAAGCCTTCCAATCTCACCGAGCTAATAAAACCGATAATAAGCAACAGAAAAAGGTAAACATAAGGAATCATTAGGAAGCAAAAGAAAAGACAGACCTCAACTAAAGTTGTACAAACAGATGATCCCATCCAGCAGAAAAGCGATATACGTCCAAGTAACTCAGATCGCTCTTTGTTCTGTAATTGCATAAAATAACAACATTAGTACAAACACAAAACTCCGTGATGCAAATGTTTGATGATCTCTTACCTTATATATTCCTGATCTCCCAAGCCAGACAATTTGATCGAGGAACAAGAATGTTGATAAAAGTGCATTCTTCGACTGAATAAACAAACAAACACCCATCAATAAATTATCATACAAATCAAAGATATGAGAAATGAAGAAACTTTGAAGAACCTTTCCAAGTAAAACAAGAGGAAGTGGAGTTCCTTTAGGCACAGGACTAATAAGACCATGTAAGTCATTAACAAACTGCAACCAATGATAAAAAATCAAAATTAGATCAAAAACATAAACAAATCATTAAATAAAAAAGGAAAGCTTATAATTAACCTTGAAAAGACGAAAGACTTTCCTAGCTAAGCTAGTGGATTTGTCAACATTTTGGGCAGTACCAGGTTGTCCACCACTCAAGAACTTTGAACCATATTGTATAGCTCTGCATAACTTATCTCTTGCCTCTGCTTTGTTCAAATACATAACCACAAGAGCAAGCTCCGCTCTTGATACATCTAGTGTACTCGCCATCTTCTCCTCTGTAAAGAGAGAGACTTTTTACGAAACCTTTTAGTTTAATTGTAATAACTTTTACACCTTTCGATCATGTTCTAACAATTTCGAATCTTAAAATCGGAAAAAATGATCGACCCACAAAAAGAAAAATTGAAATAATCAGAAGTTTGCGATTGGAGATACCTTTGGAGATGGTAAGAAGAGGATCTCTATACAGTGGCTCTGTTTTTGGGGAATGTAAGCTATTATTATGTTTTGTCTTGATCTTATTTGCTTTGTGTAGTAATCGAGAGATAGGGTTTGTTTGGTTATCTTCGTTTCTCGATAAACAAACAAAACATCGATGTTGGTTAACGCAATGATCTTTTAATCTTAGCCGTTGATTATGCTGACCTATTTTGACACACGATGCTTCTCCTGCACTTGATTATTGCTTTTATAAGTTGAGGATTTCCCGCGCGTCAGAAAATAACGTGGCACGCTTTTCTAGGATTATAAATCCACGTAGACAATCCCTTTTTTTTTTTNCACAACGGCCGAACCGGTGGCCTTAAGACTCCACAACGGAGTAAACACGCACATACGCGCGACCCGGGCCTCGATCCACCTACCTCGGGATTTTTGGTGAGAAGCCTAAGCCACGTAGACAATCCCTAATAATCTTTCTTTGTTTTCATAAGATGTTTAAGAAAAAGAATACCTTATGAGCTCTACTACTCGGGTCAGCAAAACAATTTATCCAAATTAACTATTACTTTTGGATCCCGAGTCTTTTATCATACACGTGAATCTATACGGAGTATTCTTGGTATAATGAAGATGGGCGGTGGCGGTAAGTATCTTGGATTACCTGAACAATTTTCACGGAATTGTACATCAATGTTCAAATATATCAGTACACAGGTTCACAAAAAAATATATGGATGACAATCGAGATTCCTCTCTCCTGCGAGAAAGGAAACCTTAATCAAACCCGTAGCTCTTGCCATGTCTATCTACTCAATGAATTGCTTTCAACTACCTTTAATTGTATGTCATGACATCGATTCTATGTTGTCTCGATTCTGGTGGGGAACGTCCAACCACCGTCGCAAAATGTCTTGGTTCTCATGGACACGGCTCGCCCAATCCAAGTTCCATGGAGGTCTCGGCTTCCGGGACTTGCATAAGTTCAACCAAGCTTTACTAGCTAACCAAGTATGGAAACTGTATACAAGGCCACATTGTCTGCTTTATCGAATTCTTAATCACCGATACTTCCGGGTTGGGACGTTTTTTGATGCTACATCTAAAACAGGTTCTTCTTATGGTTGGTAGTCCCTTATATTTGGTTCAAAATTACTGCGCTTTGGTCTTATTAAACGCATAGGTAATGGCATGGATACCCTTCTCAACGATACTTCTTGGTTACCTGTTTGGCCTCAAAGAGCTCCACAACTCAATCACGATCATTTTCGTGTCCATAAAGTTAGTGATTTGATAGCCAAGTCTGATTACCAAACATGGAATGATGATGCAGTGGCTACTTATATACATCCACTTGACCATCACATTATTCGAATAATATATTTGCCCCGTCAACCCGTACTCGACACTTATATTTGGTGATTCACAAAGAATGGTATTTATACAGTACGGTCAGGGTATCAGTTGAACTCCACTCAATCGGTTGATTTACCTCAGGCGGAACCATCAATTCCCATCTCAAGTGATTTGTCAGCTTTGATTTGGAAATCTCGCCTTCCTCCAAAGCTCAAGCATTTTATATGGCGTATCGGATCGAACTCTTTAGCTGTGGCTTCTAATCTTCGTTATCTACATATCTCTGTTTTGCCTGAATGTGCTCGTTGTTCTGCTGCTACGAGGGTGAATTTCATCTCTTCTTTGATTGTCCATATGCACAAGCAATCTGGTGTTTATCGGGTTTCAATATCTCTACGTTTACTAACACTACATCTAACGTTTCTACTATTTTATCAACTTTACTACTTGAATTATCCCATGCCACAGAGGATCTCCTACCATTTCTCATACCCATCTTCACATTATGGAGGCTCTGGAAATCTAGAAATGTTTTATTATTCCAACACAAAACTATAAGCCCAATAACATGCTGGTCTTACACATATACCGAGTCTTCTGAATGGCTTTCTACATTGCCAATCTCTACACAATCAGGCCCATCGCAGTGTTCACTTCCATGGCAACCACCACCAGCTTCATTCATTAAATGCAATGTCGACGTTAGCAATCCCACACACACCTCTTTGTCTGGCTTGGGTTGGATAATTAGAAACAATGGAGGCTCTGTTTTATATTGTGGCTACGGGAAGTTTGAAAGTAGACCGGAAGTAGAGAAGGCAGAGACAACAACTTTACTATGGGGTATCCAATGCACATGGGCACTAGGTTTTCGGAATGTCATCTTTGAGAGTGATAGCTTACTTCTGGTTCAAGCTATTAATAATCATCAACCGAATCTACGCCTACAGCTGGTTCTTGAGGGAATATTACGATGGATATTATGTTTTGATTCTTTTTCTTTACATTATATTTCGCGTAATGCAAATTCGTGTGCAGATCAATTGTCTAGATTTGCCTTAGATTCTGATGTAAATAGTGCTATCTTGGACCATTATCCATCCTGTATTCGAAACAATGTACTCTCTGATTGTAATTAATAAAATGATAGTTAGATTAAAAAAATAATAATAATAAATATTCAATAATTAATGAAAAATGTTAGCATTTTATTTATTTATTAAAGATGTTTAATGTATGAGATATAATTTTTTTTTGTAGTAGATGTGTTTTTAGTCAAAACATTTTAGAAACAAAAAATACTAATTAATAAGAAAATATATAGTACAAGCCCCATTTTTCCTCTTACGCTACCTGGTCACAGATACGCGCTCATGCCCCACACGTACCCTGGTTTTCTAGTCTTTGGTTTTTTCAATCTATTCCCCGTTACGCGTTTATTGTTTGGTTTGCTGTGATTGATAGGCTATCAACGGGTGCAAGGATGAAATCTTGGGGTCATCATCAGGCTTGTGTTCTATGTGGGGAACCGGATGAAACTCGAGATCATCTCTTCTTCGCTTGCCCCTTCTCCTACACGGTTTGGAGTTCCCTTGCCACGTCTTTCCTCCATCACCGTACCAATCTCGACTGGTCAGCCTCCTTAACTGCACTACGCCTATCCTCTCTGTCTTGCATAGACACAGTGCTCCTCAAGCTCACTTTCCAAGCGTCCATTTACCACATCTGGCGGGAAAGAAATAACCGTATTCATGGTCAACCATGGCGTTCACCTCCCCATCTATCCAAACTCATTCATCGCACAATCAGTCACCGGATTGACAGCTTGCAGTACACCTCTCATCCACACTTCGCCACTATGGCTAACCGTTGGACCTCTTTCTCGGTCTAGTCTTCTTTTTCTAGACATTGCTTCGGGTGCTCGGCTTTCTCTATTTCTTACTCTAGTTCTGTGCTCGGACGTTGCTGGATATAAGGTTTGTACTCTTTTTCCTGCCACTAGTTTTATCCCACAGGGTTTTCTAGTGCCAGGTTTTAACGAGGCAACCTTATATCACCACAACATCACGTCTTCTTCTTTCAATTTTCTCTATCTTACCGATTGTTGCTTTATTTTGGCTTCGTTGTAAATAAACTCATTTCAATTCTTGATATATAAATTTAACATGTCATCAAAATAAAAATAAGAAAATATATTTTAAAAATATTTCAACATTAACATTACAAAGAGTACAACTAACTTTTTTGGTGGGCATATTGAATTTGCAATACATCAACGATTTGTACTCTTTTACCCCATTAAAGCTTAAGATTCTTTTATTCCACTAGAGCTTATAGACAGAGTAAAAGATTCTCTTTTGTGGATATTATCTCTACTGATGTTATGATCAAAGGTGTGCCTAATGTACAAGAGAAAAAACATTCGCCTCATGCCCCCGAAATATATTTTTTTTTCTGCCCCTAATACTAAAAGTTTTATATAGTATAATAGTAATTTTACTATTATAATATATTAAAATATTTAGTAAAACGTTTTACTAAAATTTGAAAGTCAAAGATCTAAACTTTTAGTAATGAACGTTTTACATAAAGCTTTGTGTTTTTTTAATGTTCTTAGTTTTTTTTGTGGTTATTGTTTAGTGGCTTAGATTTTTTGCTAATTTGATATATCTTTTCGAATCATGTTATTAGAAATATGCCTCAACGATCATATCCATATGGAGCAGAAAAAAAAAAGAAAAAGAAAAGAAAAAGATGTGGCATTTGTGCGTTCACAAGCTGGTTCTATGAATAAATTTCTTAGAAAACTTGAAGTTTTTAATGGATTTGTGAATGTTAATGACGAACCTAGTGATGGACAAGAGAATGAGAATAACCGAGATGAAGAGAATATTAACGAAATAGAGGATGAAAATAATACTAGAGAGGAGAATAAGAATATCAATGAAAGAGATGATGAGAACGTGAATGAGCAGGTCTCTATGAACATATATGATGAGAGTGTTAACTTCAAATAGTACCATAGACTTTTAGATATCTATGATCCTCGAAATTTGTTATCAAAACTCTTGGATTGCTTATCGAATATTGTTGACAATTCCAGTTTCAGTTGCCTCTGCTGAAAGAAGATTTTCAAAACTAAAGCTAATAAAATCTTATTTGCGATCAACAATGTCACAAGAAAGATTGAATGACTTATTCATCATATCTATAGAAAGAGAACGTGTTCGAAATATTGACTACGAAAATTTGGTAAAGAAATTTATTGAAAAAGAAGGAAGAAAAATTGTATCATCATCTTATTAGAATAATTTTTTGTCATATTTTTTAAATATTTTATGTTACATAAAAAATATTATCTAATTATTTTTAATTAATTTTAAAGGGTCCCAAATTTTCTTTACACCCTAAAGTTCCTAATTTTACACCCGCCTTAAGTCTCTATTACCTTAGGCACGACACTGGTTATGATTTTCATATGTTCATGTTTAGTGTTCTCAGTTTAGCTAATCTAAAGATATAGAAGCTTAAATCAGTTCATAATCTAAGTTGTTTTTCAGTGTAATTTCTGTTTAAAGTTGCAATAACATTATCTCATGTGTCATCTTCAATACACTCCGTAATGGAAGGTTTGAAAATTAGTCGAAGAGGACGAACCTCCGTTTAATCTCCCAATCCCGTCAAAATCCAGATTAAGTGAAAGGAATCAAATAAGTATTATTTGTAGGATTTTAATCCTAATCATCAAAAAATGTCAAGCTTCATTCAAGACATGCCGCATAAATGGCAGCTATATGACAGAATCAGAGGTGTGGTTCTCTCCAGAGATAGATTTCAGCTCATGTTCCATCATCGAAATGATATGGAACGCAGTCTGGCAAATGGGACTTGGACATACAACGAATGGTCAATGATGATGGATAGATGGAAAGAATACCCTCCAGAAGACTACCTGAACTTCATGCTGGTTAGAGTAAGAATTAAAAATATCTGAGTAAATTACTACTCTGAAGAATTAATAAATTCATTGGGAGACATCTTAGGGGAAAATCAAACTTGATGTTTCTAAACCCTTAAGAAGATCCATAGTGGTCCAATTACCAACAGGGGGAAATGTGAATGTTTTCTATGACTTTGAAAAAGTGCAAAAGAGATGCTATAATTGTCAAAAGGCTCACCCACTCTAAAGATGTTTGTCCTTACATCCAAAAGAACAGTCAACCTTCTAACTCTCAAGCTAAGGCTCATCCTCACATCAAGGTATATACTCATAAGATTCTATGATACCTCTAAGAAGATGATCCGTTGTGTGGGGTTCTAAAGAAGAATCAGATTGGTCTTGATCCCATCTCAGGAAAACCAAGAATAACAAAAGAAGTATTGGATCACATGAGGCAATATTTAGTCGCTTCGGAGGGAGCTGAAAGAAGAGTTAGAGATGAGAGAATAAAGTCATCTTTAGCTGATTTGGAGAATAATCATATGGCTCAAAAAACCATTCTACAACTTGAATATGTTGCAACAATACCTCATAATATTATTAAATGGAAAGGCTTGGTGTTTGATTACTCACTAGCATATTCCATAAATTCAGATCAACCTAGAGATTTAAGAAAGAAGATAATGGACACGCCGATAAGATCTGCCCAAAATCAGCATTTTTACAAATTCATGGCCAAGATCATCTCAAAAGCAGACTGTATGTCAACTGGAACTTCCTAATCATGTTATACCATTGAGCCCAACGGTCATGAGCCAAAGTGGCTCTGCTGCTGGCTCTACCAGGTCTGGAATGACATCTTCAAAGTGTCAAAGGAAGCCTTTCAAGGCCAAGAGAAAAAATAGCAAGGGTATCCAATCAAAGCCTATAAATCTGTAGGACAAGCCTCTACCATCTCGGTCCCAAGCACCCAAAAGAAAACATAAAGAGAGTGTTGCTGGTTCATCTAAGCAACCTAAACCTTCAAACTGTAAGGTGATCTCCAAAAGGAATCACCTCAAGAGTTATGAGTATATTAAGCTGGAATTTCCAAGACCGTGGAAAGGCAAAGGACTTGACAATTCTTAGGCTCATGGAGCTGAGAAGGAAATGGTTCCCTGATGTGTTGTTTTTGATGGAAATGAAGAACAAAGAAGATGTAGTGGCTAGCCTTCAAGTAAGCCTCGAGTATGATAATATGTACGTAGTTAATCCAATTGGCCTAAGTGGTGGCCTTTCTCTTTTTGGAAACAAAAGGTGTAGTTGAATGTTTTTTTTTGCTGATAAACACTTGTTAGACTGTGAAATTGTATTGGGAGATAGACACTTTTTTGTCTTTTGTGTATGGAGATCCCCCAAGAAATTATACTGATTTTCTATGGGAAATAATTCAACACATTAGTGTAAATAGATTAGCACCTTGGTTCATTTTTGATGATTTTAATGACTTGTTACATGGAGGTGAAAAGATTGGCGGTCCTTTTATATCATCTTAACAATGCCAAGCCTTTATAAATATGATTAAATGATGCATAATGGCAAAGCTCCCAACTCATGGAAATAGTTTCTCTTTGGCAGGAAGACGTGGTGGTCAATGGATTCAATGCAGGTTAGATAGAAGTTTCACTAATTCCAGTTGGATGGGTTTGTTTCCTGCTTCAAATTAAGTGTTTCTAGATGAACGTGGCTCCAATCACCATTCAATGTTGATGTTTTTAGCTTTTGAGAGTGAAAACTTTATAGGACAATTTAGATATGATAGAAGATTCAATTTCAAACCTAACTATAAGGAGCTAATTATACAATCTCGGGGACTATATTTTACTGGGAGAAAAAGAAACACATCATATTGTATAAGAAAATGCAGAAAAAGCTAAGCAGATGGAAAAGAATTAATCACTTTGATGCCAATGATAAGATTTAGATCCTTCAACAAGAAATGGAAACAGAACAGTCAAGCTCTAATCCTTCATACTGGAAATGTTGGACCTAAAATTAGACCTTATAAAGAAGAGGAAATTCATTGGCAACAGAAAATTAGGGCTAAATGATTAAGAGAGGAGGATTGAAACTCCAAATACTCTTTCATTCATATGTGAAAGCCAACAGGTCCAAGAATTATTTGGAGAAATTGATGTATAAAGATAGGAATGAACAAAGAGGAGAAGGTTCAAAGGCTAAAATGCAGTGGATTATTTTCAATATATCTTACTACATCAATCCATTGGGGGCAGAAAAAAAATTTGGCAGTTTTATTTCAAGAGTTACAGATGTGATGAAAAGCAGACTAGATAAAAGAGTTTTAGCTAAGGAAATTAAGGAAACCGCGTTTTCAATCAATCCTTGCACCTAGCCTTGATGGGCTTACAACAACCTTTTTTCACCAACACTGGAAAATTGTAGGAGACACCATCACTAAAGAAATTCAGAGTTTCTTCAAAACTGGTGTATTCCCATCTGAATGGAATTCGACTCACTTATGTTTGATTCCTAAAGTAAACAACCCCTCGTATATGGTTGATATAAGGCCAATAGTCTAGTTCAGTGATGTATAAGATAGCTTCCAAAGTTTTGGTTAGAAGGCTTCAACCCTTACTCCCTAATATGATCTTCCAAAACCAATATGCCTTTGTAGCAGAGAGAATTATAATAGACAACATCATCATAACTCTTGAAGTTGTACACGCTTTGATAACTCATCTAGATACAACAACTGAGTTTTGGCTATCAAATCTGATATGTCTAAGGCATATGATAGAGTAGAGTGTCTTATATAAGAGCAATGTTGTCTCCTTTTGGTTTTTCTTCTCACTTCATCCATGATCCAACTGATTGTGTGTTGTATTGAAACAATGAAGTATTATGTTTTGATTAATAACCAAGCATGGTTATATATGTCCACATAGAGGACTGGGAAAAAGAGATCCCTTGTCTCTTTTCCTTTTTTTTCTTTGTTTAGAAGGTTTGACAGAGCTATTGAACAAAGTCGCAAGAGCTGGAGAAATCACGGGCATTAGGTTTCATTAATATGGACCCCAGATTCATCATTTCTTGTTTGCAAATGATACTTTATTTATTTGAAAAGCAGAAAGTTTCTAGTGTTCTAATCTACAGCAGATCATCAACCTCTACTCAACAGCCTCAGGTCAACTGATTAACAAAGAAAAATCTTCCATAACTTTTGGTGATATGGTTAAGAGGAGAATAAGGTACACATTAAGGAGCTATTAGGAATCAATAAAGAAGGAATAAACTCTTATTTGGTTTACATGAATCCATGTCAGTTTCTAAAATTTAACTGCTAGATTACATTAAATCTAACCTAAAGAAGAGAATGTCCATTTGATTTTCAAAGATGTTGTCTCTAGTGGGAAAAGAAATTTTGATTAAATAAGTTGTTTTATCCATGCCAGTATACTCTATGAAAATATTCAAACTTCCAAAATCAACGTGTAAAAGTATGACCTTTGTAATTAGAGACTACTGGTGGAATTTAGTGGAAGATAAAAGGAAGAATAATTTGGATAATTTTGGAGAAAGTGTGTCTGCCTAAGGACATTGGTGGACTTGGGTTGAGAGATATTGAATGTTTTAATCAAGCTTTATTGGGTAAGAAAGCATGGAGAGTACTTCATCATGAAAACAACCTTTGTAGCGAATTCCTTAGAAGAAGATAATTCCCTAATTCAAACTTTCCAAGTGCACAACTGGGAGCCAGATCATCTTATATTTGGAGAAGTATCATGTTTGGGAGACAGATCTTAATTAAAGGCTTAGGTAAAAGAATTGGCAATGGAAGAGATACATATGTTTGGACAAATAATTGGTTAAGGGTTGAAGGAAGAAGAACTCCTTTAATCAAAAAAACCAATTTTTAATTTGGATCTCAAAGTGCATGAATTAACTGATGAAAGAAGAAAGTAATGGAAACATGAGGTCCTATCTCACTTGTTCTATCCGAAAGATGAAAGTGCAATTTTAGCTTAAGGCCCGTCCCCAATAAAAATGTTTCTAGGTTTGGAATAGATCAAAATCAGGTCTCTAATCAGTAAAGATAGCTTATAAGCTAGTGTTTCATATTAAATTTGAAGACTTGATCATGATATAATCAATGCAGCCTTCTGTCTCATAACTGAAATTTACAACTTTGGAGCATCAACTTTGCATCTAAGATCAAATTTTTTCTTTGGAAGGCTTTGAACATTGCTTTACCTACAAGGGATAATATGAGACACAGAGGTGTGAGGGTGGACTCTCGATGTCAAGCTTGTGGCTTTGACAACGAATCTACAAATCATATCTTGTTTCATGTCCTTTGGCCAAACTTCATTGGACGATTTCAAATTACCCTTCCCCTAAAGATGGTCTTCACGAGACCTCAATCTTCGTCAACATGGATTATTGTTTATAAATAATATAGGAAGTCTCAGTCCTAATTTATATAGCTAAAGGAGTATAAAGTCTTTTGTGGGGATTATAGAAAAACATAAACAAACTAACCATTAAATGGGTGGTTTTTGATCAGGTTCTATATGTACACAAATGGCTCAGTGATGCAGAAGCATGGAGAATGGCTCAAGAGGACCAAGAAGTTGTAGCTTCTCATAGCATACTTTCATTTCCTGATGATGAAAATAAATGTAAGCCACACAAACCACCTTGGTGTAAATGCAATGTGGGTGTGGCTTGGGCAAAAGAGTTGAGTTTGGCTCATGGTTCTTTCATACTAAGAGATGCTACGGGCAGAGTTTTGTTTCATGCTAGAATGTCTTTTGTCATAATACACTCCATCAATGAAACTCACTTTCAAGTAGTGTTATGGGCTGTCCAAACCTAAAAGATATGAAGTTTAACAACATAGAGTTTGCTGTAGAGAATTCATCTCTAGTTAAGACTATCTCTAACCTGCATGACTGGCCATCGTTATATCATACATCTTCTCCTATTTTGGATATCTTGAACCACTTTGGAAGCTGATCTTTTTTCATTGATGTTAGACAAAAAATAGGCTTGCATTTTTTTTTATAGATAGAAGCATTATTAAAGATGGAAGATTGTCTTCTTACTTGGATGGATGTATGTAGGTAGACTTTTTCAGTTTAACTCAATCCTAGTTTTTGAAGGAGCTCCTCCTTAGAATTCATTTCCTTGTGTTACTGAACTAGTAGGAGGATTGTCTTTTTGGTTTTTTTTTTTTTTTAGGTTAATCAGTTTTGTATGGAATGTTTTCTTAAGCATAATATATTTTTTAGAAGGAAAAAAAAGATTGAATTTACAATACCAAATACTAATTAAAATGGTTTGGAAAACAAATCATCTTGTGTTGATGACATAAAATTGGTTTTGTAGGTGCTATTTTAAATTTATATATTGTAATTTTGATTTAGGATTTATTTTATGATTTTTCTAAATGTTATTTTTAGTTTTAATTTCAAAATACTATATATATTTTTATGCGTTATGGAATTATCTGTATTTAAGAAATACAAAAAAATTTAAACAGCATTTAGTAAACTTTTATAAACAAAATTATAAACTATAATTACTTAAATTAAATTTTTAAAAATGTAAAATATAATTTAAAAACTTTAAATTTATGTTTATGATATTTTAAAAATATTATTGAAATTATTGTCAATATGCAATATAAACAAAATGTAACTTTTCAAAATTCATATATTTTTGTTGAAAGACATGAGAATTCCCCTAATTTATTAAAGAATAATGAATAAAAATTACATCAAAACACTTCGTTGGAACGATGTACCTACAAAATCATCATTATAAAATGAAACAACAATGTCTAGAATTGACTCAAAATTGTTAAAACCTAATGGTAGAGGAAAACAATGATTAGCTAAACCATGAGCCACTTAGACATGTTTGAACCTGACAATACAGTATCTAAAAATAAATCTTTGGCACAAACGTACCATGAAGGACATGGGATATGAACGATTTACCCATGTGCTTAAAAACTTCACCATACACTTTGAATTCACCTGATATATTACTTTATAGAACCCTTTTCCCCAAGATAACCAAAAACCATAATAAACATTTCATAACTCCGCTAGAGTAACCGAACACACCTCAATATGTAGCGAAAACCCACCTCTCCATTCTCCAAAAATGATCTCTAATCAATCTTCATGCGGAAACTAACTGATTTGGTCCTTTTGACATGCCATTGGTATTCACTTCCACCCAATCACCATTTGTAAAATCCATCTCTCCACTCTCGCTTGTCTTCTTTCCATGTTCATTATTAAGGAGTAAGCTTTCCTTGTTTTCAAGGCAAGATTGAGGAGAAACTGAACGCGATCCCTACATCTCCTTGTTGCACCAAAGATATACCCACACCGTCACTTCCAAATCCACCAAAAACTTACTACAAATAACGTGGGCCAATGATCTTCCTTCGGGTTAGAAATAAGAGATTGTTGAAAAAGATAAAGCATGTTTGTTTCTCGGGACCAACCTACTCCAAATACCTGACATTGCAGGACAATCTCATAAAACATGGATAATTTACTCTACCGCTCCTCTACATAAGTCACACCCGTTATTAGTACTCATTTTCCCGCGAGTTCTCTTCTCATTCGTTAGAATACCTCTATGACACACTTGCCACAAAAAACCTTTATCCTCTCTTGAGCTATAACACGCCAAATCAAATTAAATAAGCTACTTAATCCCAACCCCACTCTAGGAACTTCTTCTCAAATCAATAATCGATATGCTGATTTAACCATAAATAACCCATTTTAAGAATCTGTCAAAGTCATCACATCTTGTGAATCATAAAAATCTTCTAACACAAGGAACGAATTGAGTAACAAGTCTCTTTTCCAACCCCCCACCTATCTGCCAATAATTGAGAACATTACACAGACTTGAAGCTAATGGGACTTCAACTTGCGCCACATCCAACAAAAGAGCATTCATGAGCCATTTATCATACCAAAAATTAATTAGTATCCCGTCCCCAGTAACCTAGCCAACACCGTATAAAATCACAGAGTGAAAAATCTTAAAAAGACTCTGCCATATGGCGGACGAACCAGGTTTCATTCTTAGTCAGCTTGTATCACGTAAGTTTTTGGCTCTATATTTGCTTTTTAGAATTTGGATCCAAAGGCTCGAATCATTTTGCATAAATCTCCAGCATAACTTACTAAGAAGGACTGGATTCATCTTTTCCATCGATCTCAAACCTAACCCACCAGACATCTTAGGTTTACAAACTTGTTCCCAAGCCAAAAGATGAATACGTTTCTTATCTGGAGAACTACCCCATATAAAATTCTTTATAACTTTTTCCAACCAGTTAATAATATTCATAGGTAATTTAATCAGACTTATACTGTAAGTTGGGAGAGCAGATTTCAAAATTCATATATTGGATGTTACATCATCATTTCTTGAATATGTTATGTCATTTTACACAAAACGCCAAAAAAACCTCCAATTATAAATTTTACATCATTTATCATATTGTAAGGTTATTTTTTAGTTAATTAGATAAGATATTTATATTATTTTGAGAAAAATATTTTATTAAGATATTTTTGTTCATATTTTTATATTAAATTTTTGATAATTAGTTTATTTTAGTTACTAAAATTTTCATAACTAGAAATTTTATTATGAATGTTTTAGTAGTATAGTTTTTTCATATAATGTATCATATTATATGATTATTTAGTAGCTAATTATATAAAAGAATTATATTATACTTAGTAAAATAAACTTAATATTTTTTTTCAATTATACAAAAATCATATTAATAAAAT
>OVBE01001197.1:0-38984 GCA_900406425.1 Iberis pinnata | reverse complement strand
TGACGTTATTGTAAAACTACGATCAATTAATGCATTGTGATAATTAACAACTTTTAAATCATCGTAGTTGTTGTAGAAACTCTATGAAATCATACTAAAGGAATTTTATACTTTTTAAAACTCAAAAAAATCATGGAATATAACCAACTAATGCAAAATTTTAGTGATTTTGACGTTATTGTAAAACTACGACCAATTAATGCATAGTGATAATTAACAACTTTTAACTCAGTGTAGTTGTTATAGAGACTCTATGAAATCATACTAAAGGAATTTAATATTTTGTCAAACAGGAAAAAAATCAAGGACTATAACCCACTAATTCAAAAATTTTAGTGATTTTAACGTTATTGTAAAACTACGATCAATTAATGAATAGTGATAATTTACAACTTTTAATTGATTGTAGTTGTTTTAGAGACTCTATTAAATCATACTAAAGGAATTTTATACTTTGTCAAACTGGAAAAAATCATGGACTCTAACCCACTAATTCAAAATTTTTAGTGGTTTTTGTAAAAAATCAGTCTTCCCAAACTTACATCATCTTTTCAGTTTGAAAAACCATGAGTGTCTGGATGAAGAGCAGAAATTTGCATTCCCTTGGATACTCTGGTATCTGTGGAAAAACAGAAACTCATCTCTATTTGAAGGAAAGAGCTTCGCACCTCTGATTTTGGTAGAAAAGATTAGAGGAGAATTTAGACTTTGGACAGAGGTAAACAAACATGTCTCGTGTGACCAAGAAAGGACAGTTTCTCGGTTACAAAACCACAACCGAAGGGTGTCTTCTTTTCAATAAAAGAGCCATGGAGAATATGCTTAGTGTCTTCTAGCTGGGATGTTCACTCAAAGCTGTCAGGTGCAGCTTGGATTTTGAGAAACAAAAATGGTACAGTTTGTGAACATAGCAAAAGATTCTTTTTCAATTGTGAGAATAGAATTGAGGCAAAGTTTAAAGCTCTTTTATGGGCAATGGAAGCGATGGTTAGCCTTAGGTACCAATATATCACTTTCTTAGCAGATGCAAAAGATCTCCTCAATGCAGTAAATAGGCCTCCAGATTGGCATGTATTTTGGTTCCAAACATCTGAATTTCACTTGAGACTGCAATTTTTTGTAAGCTGGAAATGCTCACATATTCCATCAACTTGGATTAAAAGCACAACTCTCCTTGCCAAAAGTGTTACAAGGTCAAATCATATTCAATCTTATGTGGCCTCTGGTGCACCATCATGGTTAGAGGAGACTCGGAGAGAAGAAAAGCTTTCTAATCTTTCAAAAATGCTATCTTTAAGAAAAAAGTTAAGAGCTTTATGAAGAATAGGCTGGAATTCACTCACATGTTTTCCTATACTCAAATCTCGAGTACCAAGCAGTATCAAAATCGCGAGTAAAAGTTTTGCCTTTAAATTTTTGACCGTCGTAATGTTGTATTTCAATCTCCATGAAAAAACTTATATTGACATCGGTAACCTTGAGGTTATATATTTAGTCATATTTTCATACAAGCAATTTAACATTTGTTTCATAGACCCAAAGCATCGAGGCCTACAAATTGTTGTTATTATTATAATCCTAAAAGGAGAGTTTTCACAAAAAGTTAACTTTTACCATATAATTAAAAGTCTATATTTTAAGGTGAAATCATCCATGAAATTGGTAGATAAGATCCAAAGCTCTCAACTTGGAAGAAAGTGGATCTAAATCAAACCAATAATCACGGCCACTCCTCTCTTCCGTCGCTGAGGTTTCCACCAAGGCTGAGGACGGAGAAAGTTGCCGCTTGGCTCTCTTGTTCCTAATGAAACACTCTCTCATCTTCTCACCCACCTTCTCCACCGCCGCATCAGCCTCGCCGTTCTCTTCTTCCTCTCCTAATTGCATCGGCTCCACAGAGGAAAAAGACTTCTCGGTAGAAAGGAGAAATGCAGAGAGGCGGTTGTGGGCTAAACGAAGAGAGGAGGAGATTTGGAAAAGGTGGTTTTGTTCTGTGGTAGTTCCGATTTGATGCGCCATGAGAGTTGCTTGCTCCAAAGATGATATTAGCTCAGCTACTTGCTCTGTATTATTACTCATCACTCCAGATATTTTGTGTAGATTCTGTTTCTATTTGACTTTCTTACAGTCACAGCGAGACACAGAGTTTGGTCGGAGAAAGATTATAAATGATGCTGCTTTTATTTTTGGGCCTAATAATTTTTACATGGGCTAAGTAAAATTAATTGTATAGTTTGATTTTTGGTTTGCATTATTCTTTTTCGTATGAGCCCATTTGTTTTGCAATTCAAGACTCACAAGTCACAAGCCACTTTGGATTTCCTGTTTTGGCGAGCTAAAATACTAGGAATAGCAGAGGAGCATTATCAAGATTTTCCATAGATCCTATGGTATATTTGAAAGGCCAGAATCGAATGGTTTTTGAAAATGTGAACATATCTCCCCAAGAGTCTATTGACATCGCCAACGAGGAGGCAAGATTATGGTTTAATGTGTTCCATTTTAAAAATAGCCTCTTTCTGGATTCGACCCATTATGTACTTCATCGCTCATAGTTGATAACCCACTGGACCAAAGCTTCCCTTGGTGCTACGTAGATGGTTCGTGGAGTTCAACAAACTCTCTTAGTGGTCATAGGTAGGTGACTTTTGATCATGACAAAAGTATCCTTCTAGGTCTTCAAGCGAGGAGGCGAACCCTATCTTCTTTTCATGCGATGGATGTCCTCTTTTGGGCCATGACGAGCATGATCGAGGCATCGATGAACCAGGCTTGCTTTTTTACTGATTGCAAAGATGTAATTAGTATCACTGAGTCACCTTTAGAGTGGTCTTTCTTTGCGACAGAACTAGAAGACTATAATACTCTTAGATCTTCCCTTTCTACATTTTGTATTTTTCATTCTCCTCAAGCTAACAATACTTTTGCTGATTTCCTTGCCAAATCGGCAAGAGGACGATCAGTTTTATTTTCTCATGTAAGTGCGAAAGCACCTTTTTGGCTTCTTCTAGAACCATTTTTCTTAATTGAATGGTCATTATTTATGTCAACAAAAAAAAAACAAAAAAAAAAACCACTTTTCGAACCCCAAATATACCAATCCATACGATGACTGTGAATAAGTTATTGGTTGACAATAGGAAAATATAAAAAATATGAAGTTGAATGGTATATCTTGATAATAGCAAAGGCAAAGGCAAAGGCAAAGGTGCACAGGTTATGAATGAATAGTGAATGGGCTAAGCTTTATGTGATCATTGAAATTGCATGGTACACTTTTCTCTTTTTCTTATTCGGACATTATCTTTATAATGAATAAAGTGTTGTTTGTGTGTAAGTTAGAGGGTTTTGAATGTACATGTTTTTTATATTTTATTTTGCATTTAATGATCTGAAAATAATGAGTAGTTTAATAGGGACCAAACTGAATCGAATTATTAGTCCTATATCATAAATCAAATGCATTCATCCCCACCTCAAACTAGTACATTATTTATCGTAATCTAAACACACATAGTGATGTTTTGGCGATCCAAGAGTTTACCATTATAATTTTTAACATACTTGTTAGATTTTTCTTTTTCTATATTACTAATCACAGTTTTTACGTGGTTTGAATGGTCGAATAAGACGAGAATAACGAATCATGTCACGTGAAGCACCATCTATAAAAATAATAATTAAAGAGTTATGTTTGTTTGCCAGAGAGTATGAACACTTTGGTTATCTTTAATAATCAAATTTTGCAAAGACAACTAGTTTTTATAATAAAAAAAGCATATGGACGTAAAATAAGTGGGGTCAAAGTCCATAGGTCACGCGACTCACACATGCAATGTTTGGCAATATTGCAAAATGAGCATTCTTGAATTCAAAATTGATCAAGAAGAGAGAGTAAAAATAATTCAGAGTTCAGTTTAAAATACATGAAGGGGTCCTACTAACAAGACACGTCTGTCTACTGTGTGTAACGTTATGAAACATAGTCAGATCTTATATTCAAATCCAATCTGCTAAGTTCAATTACAGCCGTTGGATCTCAAACATACTTACCTCTTTTAAGGCCCTACTAGTAGTTAAAACTAGAGGGACCTTATTTTATTTTTATTTTCTATATTTTGTAAATCTGCAATTTCAATAAAGTAAAGAAGTACGTTTTATTTTAGCAATAAAAATATTCTTAAGTATCTGATTTGATCGAAGTTGTCTTTTTGGTTTGTACTCTGTGCTCTTATTCCCCCTTTATTATCTCTTTTTAACTCTCTCTCTTTCTCTTTCTCTCTCTTAAAATCGTGTTTGTGATTTGAATTTTTTTCAAATATTAAATCTTTAGCAGAGGAAATAAATAAAAAAAGAGGAGCAGGTGTTTGTTTTGGAGTTGAGAGGAAGAAAAACTAGCAGTTTTGTGTTTGTATTCTTGCAAAATTTCAACAGCTCCTCGTTTGTTTCTTCATTAAACAACAAAATTTTAGGCTGTCTGCTTAAGTAAGTATTGGGATTATTCAATTATGTTCTCTTTTCTTAACTTTTCTAATGTCTTCTCTCATGGTTTTGCTTTATCATTGAACTTTCTTCTGATTCATTCAAGACAAATGGTTTTAATTTCTGCTCATTCTTGAGCTTTCTCTTGTTTCCAAAAGTTACTTTTTGAAACAAAAGATGAGAATTGTTTAGAGATTCTGAATCTTAAAGGTTTGATTCTACTTTTCAATTGATCACAAGTAAAGTAGTGATTATTAGTTAATTTAATTGCTTAATCATCCATAGTGACAATTTAGTTATTTACTTGTCTGATTCAGAAGATCAAAATTTCTCACATGATCATACATATGCAGAGGCTATATCTCGTTTTGGCTGCCGTTTCTCAATGGATGCCCAATTTTCAAAGTCAAGTCAACTACAAAACTAAAGGTAAAATATCAAACAAAATAAGAATTCCATTTATTGTTCTTGAAGATTATTGTTAAACTTTGAACTTAGTTACATTGATGCTTACAAATCACAAGTTGTGTCCAATGAATAGAAAGACAAAGACTTGGTATTGACTTCTCTTAAACGAAAAGTCTGCACTTAACTTAACTTTGATCCTCAGCCAGAGTTTTCCTTCCTGTTACTATCAATCATCATATTGATTCATTCTGATCACACAATTACAACTTGCGAGATTATTGAAAAAATTTTGGGATATACTCTGTGGCTGTGAAGTAGTTTGATGTGATATATATTTAGGGAAAAACATTAAATGAGTATACATCTAGAAACTACTTGAAAATGATATGTCGTGAGGAAGCTTCTTTCTTTTGATTCAGTTAGATGTTGTTTTCATTTACACACATGTTTTGTCTTCTACTCTTATTACTCTTCCATAAAGTTTGATCTTTATTAATCTCCAACTGCAATTAATCAGATTCCTCATCTGTAATCATTGTTAGATCTGCTACTCTGGCCACAGCTATGAGGTACAGTTCTTTTCTCGTCCATCTTCATGGCTCAGACTTGTATAAGGTTGTAAAGTTTTGTTCTCTCTCTTCAGGTTTCATTAACACTTCATCAAACTCAGATCAAGAAGTGAATCATACATGTCAAATTAGTATTAAAAAGCTGTGATTTTTATTGGATGGGAACAATGGCAGAATTAAGAACCATGGGGAAATTTGGAACCATGGCTAAAGATCAGCAAGCTAACCAGATTTTCATGGATAAACAATCAGCAGAAGAATGGCTATTGTGTGTTAATTCGTATATACCATCAGTTCTCAGCAAAGCTAAAACTGTTAACAATTTTACAGGTAGATGGAAGATGATAATCTCAAAGATTGATCAGATTCCAAGTTGTTTATCTGACCTTTCAAGTCATCCTTGTTTCTCCAAGAACAAGCTCTGCAACGAGCAGTTGCAATCTATGGCTAAGACACTAAACGAAGTAATGGAAATTGCTGAGTTGTGTTCAACTGATAAGTATGAAGGAGGTAAGCTACGTATGCAGAGCAATCTCGATGCTTTATCTGGTAAACTGGATTTGAATCTAAGAGATTGTATGGTTTTGATTAAGACTGGTGTTCTTGGTGAAGCTACATTACCTTTATACATCTCAAGTTCATCAGAAACACCCAAAATTTCAAGTTTAAAAGAACTATTAGCTAGGCTTCAAATCGGTCACTTGGAATCAAAACAGAATGCTCTTGAGAATCTCCTTTGTGTAATGCACGAAGATGAGAAAATGGTTATGTCTTTGATGGGAAGAGCCAATGTAGCAGCTTTAGTTCAATTGTTA
The DNA here is from genome assembly GCA_900406425.1 of Iberis pinnata. Lineage (NCBI taxonomy): Eukaryota > Viridiplantae > Streptophyta > Magnoliopsida > Brassicales > Brassicaceae > Iberis > Iberis pinnata. The sequence continues at coordinate 32,710 of OVBE01001197.1, read as the reverse complement.
ACAGCAACTTCGACAAGAATCAGAGAAAAAGCAGTGACTTTGATTAGTGTATTAGCAGAATCAGGACAGTGTGATGAATGGCTCATCTCTGAAGGTGTATTGCCTCCTTTAGTTAGACTAATCGAATCAGGAAGTTTTGAAACTAAAGAAAAAGCAGCAATTGCGATACAGAGATTGTCTATAACAGAGGAAAACGCAAGAGAAATCGCAGGACATGGAGGAATCACACCGCTTATTGATCTTTGTAAAACAGGAGATTCTGTTTCACAAGCTGCTTCTGCAGCTGCTTTGAAGAACATCTCAGCAGTTTCAGAGCTGAGACAGTTACTTGCGGAAGAAGGAATAGTTAGAATCTCGATTGATCTTCTAAACAATGGGATATTATTAGGATCAAGAGAACATATGGCTGAGTGTTTGCAGAATCTCACTGCAGCAAACGAAGCTCTACGGGAAGCTATTGTTTCAGAAGGCGGAGTTTCGAGTCTCTTAGCTTATCTAGACGGTCCTTTACCTCAAGAACCGGCGGTAACTGCATTGAGAAATCTAATCCCGTCTGTGAATTCAGAGATATGGGTTAGTCTCAATTTGCTACCAAGATTAGCACATGTTCTAAAGTCAGGATCTTTAGGCGCACAACAAGCAGCTGCATCGGCTATTTGTCGTTTTGCTTGCTCACCGGAGACGAAGAAGCTAGTGGGAGAATCCGGGTGTGTTCCTGAGATTGTGAAGCTTCTGGAATCGAGATCAAACGGATGTAGAGAAGCTGCGGCTCAAGCGATTGCTGGATTAGTGACAGAAGGAAGAATTCGTCGGGAATTGAGGAAAGATGGGAAGAGTGTGACGAATCTGGTGATGTTGTTGGATTCAAACCCAGTAAACACGGCGAAGAAGTACGCTGTGGCGGGACTATTGGGATTGTCGGGGAGTGAGAAGAGTAAGAAGGTGATGATTTCGTATGGAGCTATTGGTTATCTGAAGAAGCTGTCGGAAATGGAAGTAATCGGCGCCGATAAACTTCTCGAGAAGCTTGAACGAGGGAAACTGAGAAGCTTCTTTCACCGGTGAAGAAGAAGAAGAAAAGGGGTTCGACGGTTAGTAGTTATAATGTGTAAATGGTCTTTTAATTTTAACAAAAAGCCCATTGGGCCGTTTCTCTTTAGCTGATAAAATATTGGGCATTAGCCCATAGTTTTAAAGTTAATTTTAGCAGCAATCCTAAGTCAACTAGTCCAAAGCTGATAATCTAGCACCATTTATATGATTTTATATGTGAGATTTATATGATTTTATTTACCAAATCGTCGTTTAGGAGAGCCAAGAAAATACTAGAGAATTTGAAAACTCTTTGCACGTCTTTGGTAAGGGAAAAGAAACACACACAAAACAAAAGAAATGTGACTAATATAAGTGGTCAACATGATCGACGGTCAGGAATGAATCATATTATTATTTGGCGGCTTCATTATTAATATCTGTAATATAATCAGAGTCTTTCATTTATCCCATTCATAACTTTGTTTTCTTCATACTCCATTAGACATTTCTCTCTTCGGATCTGTGCGGTGCGACGAAGGTAACTATATTTTGGATTTTGATTTCTCTCTTCTTTTGTTTGTCTTATGAAAGTATTTGTAAAATCGATAATCACTTCCGGTGACGGAATATTCAGCTCTGCTGCTTTTTTTTGTAGAATATGTTGATCTTAGGGATTTTACTTAAAGAACTTTGGTTTCTCTGAAAATTTTATTACAAAAGAACGAATATTTGCTCGATCCATATGAGAATTTGTTGTTAAAAGGTCTAGCGGTTCTTTTTTTGACGATTCTTGATTTGTTTATCCTGGATTTAAGTAAAGGTTGTTGGTGAGGTTAAAGATGAGTACTCTTGATACCACGAGAGCTGAGCTAGGTCTGTTAGTTGTGTATTTGAATAAAGCTGAGACGAGAGACAAGATTTGTCGAGCTATTCAATATGGTTCCAAGTTCTTGAGTGATGGACAACCTGGTACTGCTCAAAATGTCGATAAGGCCACCAGCTTGGCTAGGAAAGTTTTCCGTCTCTTCAAGGTTTGTTTTTTAACCATCTTTGATCATTTATGCTTTGTGATCTTATTGTAGATCTGGTCAAAGGTTGCTTGTTTTGAGATCGAAATCCGTTAGTTTCAGTTGGAATTTGACTGATTTTTATTGTTGGGATGCAGTTTGTGAATGATCTTCATGCTCTCATTAGCCCTGTTCCTAAAGGGACTCCACTCCCACTTGTTCTGCTCGGAAAGGTAATGTTGTTGTGCTTGCTTTTAGAGCTTTGATTGATTTTTCTGATTCATGTTGTGATTTTTTTGGCAGTCCAAGAACGCATTGTTGTCAACGTTCTTGTTCCTGGATCAAATTGTGTGGCTTGGCAGGACTGGGATTTACAAGGTGAGGATAAGCCATAAGCCTGCATAGTAAGAGTCTTATATTCTATGTCAAAACTGAAGTTTCTGAATGTATAGGACAAAGAACGCGCTGAGCTTCTTGGACGTATATCCCTCTTCTGTTGGATGGGTTCTTCCGTTTGCACATCTTTGGTCGAAGTTAGTTCTTTCTTTGCCATTGAATTGGTTTTTTTTATGTCTGGTTCAAAGGCTATAGCAATGTAACTTTTTGATGCCTATTTTAAGATTGGGGAGCTTGGTAGGCTCTCAGCATCGATTAAGCAGTTAGAGAGAAAGATCGGAAACAAGGATAAAGACCAAGTAAGCTTCTTCCTCGAGTTCTAAACCATGATCCTCTTATGGAGTTTTAGCTGACTTAAATTATAACATGTTACAGAACGAGGAATATCGTGAGAAGGTAAAGAAATCAAACGAGAGGTCATTGGCTCTGATAAAAGCAGGGATGGATACAGTTGTTGCATTCGGATTGCTTCAACTTGCTCCAAAGAAAGTCACTCCACGAGTCACAGGTGCTTTCGGATTCGCCTCTTCTCTCATCTCTTGTTATCAGGTAATTTCCGGATCTAAACAAGTTTGCTTACAAGTGTTGCAATAATATTCAATGACCAAAACCCATCAATCTCTTGCTTGTGCAGTTATTGCCATCACATCCCAAGTCTAAGAGAGAGTAAGGAAGAAGAAAAGTTGTTCCATAGTTTGGTATTGTGTCAAACTTACTACTTTGTGTTAGATTCTGTGATATAGCAACGTTTCAGACTGTTTAATAAGGTCGCATTCTTCAAATCTAGCTCAAAGTAGAGGAATAGTATTATTAAAATATGTAGTCTGTGTCAAAATTCAAAGGAACAGAGCCTAAACAAGGAAGAAAACAAACAAATTGCTCCTAATTGAATAAATCTCTCTAAGAAAACCTAAACGATAATCATCAGTCAAAAAATCCATGATGTAATCTGTGTTGCATCAACAAATCATCACGATGATCATCAGTCAAAAAATCCCCGTCAAACGCATCAGAGAAGTAATCTGTGTTGAATCCACAAATCATCGGTTCCTTCAAGGTTTTAGCCGCTACTTTATCAGTCTTATTCGACTCTGATCGTTTTAACAATTTGTCCAAGTGTGAAAACCATCGCTCCAATTCTGATTTTATCTCCGGCAATAGTCCGATCATCGGCTTCCTCTTATTCTTCTTCTTCTTCCTGATCTTTAACGGCTTACGCATAGATTTCCTGCTTTGCTTCATCTCACGAGTTACAGCTGATAACGCCACAGACAACGACGATAGATTGATCGTCTTTTCCTCAGCAGTATCTACGGCGTCGATTGCATGCTTTAGAGTTCTGAGATTGAACGAATCGTCGTTGCACCCCCGTCTGGCGGAGGCGGTTATTTTAGAATCCGGCTTCATTAGTAAAATTGACGGCGGGGGTATCGACTTGAGGAACTATTACTTATAGTAAAAGAGAGAGCTAATTCGAGCTTAAATGGGCCGAATAACACTCGCGCTAAACAATAATTTAAGGCCCCGAACGATTAATAATCAAGGATCAATGCAACAACGACGCCGTTTTAAAGAAGCTTTCTAAAACTAATGTCATTAGATGGGACAATGAAGCATTTGGAGCTCAAAGATAAAGATAAAGATAGATATAAAACAGTGACAGAACACAACATTTATTCAGTAAATATTTAGAAGTTGGAGACATCAGTACGATCAAAGAAAAAACCAGATGTGTCTCCATTAGGAAGCAAAGCCAGTTTCACAGGACAAGCAGCACCTTCTTCAACAGTCACATTCCCAGTATTGAAATTCATATCTGTCTTAACAAAACCTGGACAAACACAATTGATGATGAATGATTTGTTTTGCTTAGCCAAAACTCGTGTCAATGCGATCACTCCAGCTTTTGATAGAACATATCCTGACATTACTGTTGGCCAACCTTTGAGTTGTAATGAGCCTTCTCTGTAATCTTTGAGATAAGCATTCATCACTTGGTCTATTTTCTCTTGTGTTAAGTTCTCAACATCACTTAGTACTCCTTTTGCCCATTCGTTTGACACAAACTGTGATAACAATACAAATATTTGATCAGACTACCTATAATGTAAAGTTTCTTGATTGTATTTATTACCTCTAACTTTCCCATGGTGGAAGCAATGCTGACGATTCTTGGGGAATCAGAAGATTGAAGGAGAGGAATCATAGCTTCACACATTAGTTTTACGCCGTAGTAGTTGGTCTTAATACAATCCTCAGCTATCTCATAAGTCTCACTCATTATCTTAGAAAGATCGGTAGGTGCACCAGACTGTATATATATGTAAAGACTTAAGATAAATTGTGCAATCTCTTGAAAACATCTCTACCTTAAGGAAAGAGTGTATGTAAGTATGTACCTCAGCAATTTGAGCTTTGAGAACATCGACGTTAACATTTGCCCCTCCAATTCCGGCATTGTTTACCTATAAACACCAACTAAGATCTAAGAGTGAAACTGATTGCAGCCTATAACACTTTAGATGTAAACTGAGACCAAATTACAAGAGATAGAAGGAGGACAAGAGTCAAGAAACTTGCCAGAATATCAAGTTTTCCGAAGTGTGTCTTAACAAACCCAGCAAGAGAAACGATGCTGTGTGGATCAGAGACATCAAGTTTGTGAAACATGATGGCTCCATCAGAAAAATCATTCTCTCTCTTGAGCTTTTCGACAGCTTCAAGACCTTTCTTTTCATCTCTAGCTGTAAGGATCACAATTATTCCATTTTTAGCAAGTTGCTTGCATATCTCAAACCCAATCCCTTTGTTCGAACCAGTGACAACTGCAACCCTGGATACAATCACAAGGAAGAAGAATCAAGATCTGAGTAAACTTACAAGCTGAAGACAGAAAGAGAGGAAGAAAAGAAGAAACCTAGTGTCTGCCATAGAAATGATGAAATGAGAGACAAGTCAAGGAGCTCCCAACTTCTTTTAATGGCTCTGCTTTCAATTATAGTACATTGGGAAGGACATCTTCTATATTATATTAAAAGATAAGAAGTCAAGCCTGACAAGTTGGAAATGAATATTCACTTCTTCCAGATGCATCTTGTTTGTGTGTTATTTGACTAGTAATATTGTTGCACTTTCCACATGTATTTTTGAAAATATTGATATCATCTTAACATGAGAGATATGTACTGAACATGAACATGAACATACGCCACCCAATAATTTGGTGATCGTGTTAAAGAATGTGTTTATAAAACATGGTTAAAGCTCTTCTTCAGATGGCGAGTGTGCCTCCTTCAATAATCTGGTTATCGTCAGATGCATCTGACTCTTGAGCTTTAGGCTTACTCGAACTCCTCGAGTAACCATAGCCCAGCGAGCTTCCGCTTGCTTCAGATAGCTGCCATAATACACCATAAACCATTTTGATGAAACTACTAAAATAAGGGGTGTACGGATTTTTAATATGAATGAATGAATCGAACCTCGGTTAGTTCAGACAGGTGACGGGTTCTGAACTCGTTGATTGTGTTTGCGATTTCTGATGCTGGCAATTTGGCCTGACACCCAAAACACACTGTTTAATTCTCAATATTTTTAAGATTATTTTCAAAGCTGGATGTTTTTACCTGCGCAAGAACAGCAGCTGCCAACTGTAGACTTGGCTCCAGAGTCTCTGGGACAACAGCAGTAGCACCAGCTTTTTCTAGATTAAGACCATGAACAACGTCATGTGCACGGACAAAGGTTTTGACCTTGGGGAAATACTTGCTCAATGCCCAAACACATCTGTAATTTGCTCCTGGTGCGTCTAAGGCAACCACAGCAGCACAAGCTCTATCAGCTCCAATTTTGTGAAGAACCTGTTTGTTTGTTTTTCATGCAAAAAAAAATAAATGATAAAATAATATTCAATTCAAATGCTTGTTTTGCTTTGTGGACCTACCTCTCTACTACCAGCATCTCCAAAAAACACTGGAAGGTCCAAGGAACGTGCAATACTCACTCTATCACTGCACAGCACATAATATATGAGTAAGTGATCTATTTGAAACCCACAACATGATACTTCGACGAGCGATGCTATGTTACCTATTGACATCCAGAGCAACAAATGGGATAAGTCTTTCCGAAAGAAGCTGAGAAATTATCTGCAAGTAACAAACAACAGAAAATGGGGGGAAAAATTAGAAAACTTCGAAAAAAATTAGAAAACTTCGAATTATCCTGTGAAGCCAGACTATCTACATAGAGGTTTTTATAGAAAGAGTATATACTAAAGTTCAGATAATGTATAAACCTGACCAACTCTTCCAAATCCGCAAATGATTATGTGATCCTGCAAATCATCCGTCTGCATATGAAAAAAAGAGAGATTAATCATCAGTCAGCCTTCCTAATGAATGTGTGACATTCAAGTCAAGTGGTACCATGATTGGTGATTTATTGACCAACATAATGCAGACTATATACACAAATCATAATAATGATTTCTACCTCACTTTCAACCGGCAATAAACTTCTAACATCATGCAACTCAAAGCGGGATGCAATCATCTGGCCACCAGCTGCTAACCATGGTGTGATCGCCATTGAGATTCCCACAACAAGAAACAGCAACGACGATAGCTGAGGTGACATTATACCCTGTAACAACCACTCATTAGGCCTGCCTTTACGGAAAAGACTAAGTAACTATATGTCTAAGAGTAAAATAAAGACTCAAGTTGATAAGTATAACAAACCTGATTGACTGCTTCTCCAAAAGCAACAAATGCAAACTCTCCTCCTGGAGCCAGAAGAAGACCGGCTCTAATTGAAGATATGATTGAAATGCCAAACAATTTTCCCATGATCACTACTAATATAGTCTTGCCTACTATCAACAGTCCCAAAGTTCCCATTACGATTGGGAAGTTTGACAGAAGAAGTTTCGGATCAATAGACATGCCAACCTGAAATTAGTGCAACTCTTTTTGTTAGTTTTATGCTTGTCATTACAATTGAAATAAAGTTATTATCAAACTCATAAATTACCGTCATGAAGAAGAGTCCCAGCAAAAGACCGCGATATGGAGCAATATCTGATTCTACTTGCAAGGAAAATTCTGTTTCTGCAAGGAGTAGACCAGCCAAAAACGCTCCTAATGCCATGGAAAGTCCAGCCTAGTTTATAGAAACAAACAGATTAGCCGAAGAGAAAGAATGGCAGAATGCATATCAACAAGAGTAAGGTGAGATACCCTAGCTGTCAGTAAACTAGTTCCAAGGATAACGAGAAGTGTGTTGGCAGAGAATATCTCGGCATTTCGATTTTCTGCAATTTGCTTGTAGATAGGTCGAAGAAGCTGTGTACCACAAGAGTGTTAATACCTTCAATTATAATTCCATAAGAACATATCTGGCATCTTAGAAAGTTGATACTTACAAGACGGCCACCAGCAATTATGGCAGTAATAGCAATTGCTGCTTTGACTGCAGCAAGTCCAAGAGCTTCAGCAATGGCTTGAAACCCAATCTGAAAATGAACAACACTTAGAACCTTAGCATTTTCATACCACTGATACAAATATCTGGTATGTTACGACCAGTATCAGCATCAGATAATAACAACGTTTCTTCTTAAGAAAAATAAGTTATCAAACCTCTTACTTAGATAATTGCCAACATATGTACTCGAGAAAAAGAAGGAACCTTAGAGATGAGCTTACCCCTCCTTTTGATGAATTAGGTGAAATAAGTGGGATGAGAATTAGAACAACAACGACAGCTAGATCCTGTGAAGATATTTTTAAAAAAATAATGAGAAATTCCCATTTATACACCTGCAGAATGAACACTGTTCTGAACAAACCTGAAAAAGCAAGACGGAAAATGTAGCCCGTCCATGTCTAGATGTACTCTCACTCCTTTCTTGTAGAACCTGAAGTACAACAGCAGTGGATGACAGTGCCAGGCCATTTCCAATAACAATTGCCGCTGGACCAGCCTGACCAGCCACATAATGGGCAATCAATCCAACTACTGCTGCTGTCACCAAAACCTGGACAGAGATATATCAAGCAGTCACATACTTTAGTTGATACATTATGTTGAATAAGATATGTGGATCTTTCAAATCACCTGGGCGGAGCCTAATCCGAAAACATACTTCTTCATGGAACTCAATCTTTCAACAGATAGCTGTCGCATTCAGAAAAAAATATGGTTGGCTCTTATACCAACCACAGCTCTAAACCAAAAGTCCAGCATACGCATATATCAAATAGTACCTCAAGGCCAATGTTGAAAAGCAAAAAAACAACTCCAAATTCTGCAATGGCCTTGGTTGCATGCACATTACGGATTATCGAAAGACCATAAGGCCCTATCAGAATTCCAGCTGCCAAATACCCAAGAACAGGGCTGCCTATACATTGCAGCAGATAAAGCCTTCAAGATAGCATACTCAAAATGTGTTTGACTGATGAGAGCATACAAAGTGTACAAGTTTGAGGGAAAGAGAAAACAAAATAGGGATGCAGTGGACAAAAGCGAATCTTACTTACCTCCAGGAATTTTCTGAAAGAGAGGCACAAATATGACGCTTGCCAGTAGTAACCACAGAAAATCAATAAGGGAAGCTTCTTCCTCATTCACCTAATAATTGTAGAATTTTCAGTATGCAAAGTACAATTTTCTTGGGACTTTGAAAAGAAGTAGAACAGTCCTTCTTACCTCCTGGTGAGAGAACATATCAAGCAATTTCCTAATTTTCTTGGAAAGATTCTGCACTTGTGGGATCAACGGCTTCTTAGTGGAAGAGACATCTATTTCACTAGTACTGATAACGCCTGGCTGTTGAAGCAGCTGAGAATTCCCCCCTACTCCATTGGCGTATAATGTCAGTCTGGAACAAATATGAAGCTCATAATCAACAAACAGAAGGAGTTTTGTGTCCTAAAATAATTCTTCAAAATATAATTAAACGAAAAGTAGTTTCTTAAACTAACCCAGCTCCAAGAAGTGCAAACCCAAGAACTAGCTTGGGCCATTGTTGTTTGGCAGAACCAACCAGACTCGCAAACACTGTCTCAGTCCCATCTGGAGTGGAAGAAAAGAAAGATGCAGGGAAGAAACGTGAGGATTTATTATACGATGCCTTTGGAGAATTAAGAGAAGAACCCTCTTTCGGCAGATCTTTCTGTGTTTCCTGTTTTTTCGTCTGGACAACAATCTTTGCCTTTTCAGAATCTGGTTCAACCACTTTAGAAGATTCTACACTTGGCTTTCCATTCTTCTCATAATCACTTGATTCACAAGGCTGAGCCTTCTGACCAACTTTATCAGGCACAAGATCAGCTGTGTTCTGTACCACTAATAATTCTCCATTTACTGGTGATTCAATTTCAGTATTACCTGAGAGTACCATCTCATCCTCGGCAGGTTCTTCTTTATCTGATAGTTGGGCCTGAGTTTCTTCTGGGGTCTGCAAATTGGAGATAGACTTCTCTGCTCTCTGCAAAGCAATCTCTGCATCGCTAACGCGTTCAGTAGCCTCAAGCTCATATGCGACAGCTTGTTCAGCCAACTTCATAATATTTGAAACATCCTCATCGGCTTTCAATGCATTGATCTGTATAGACTCAGCAATCTCATTCAACTGATCCACTTTTTTCTGCAGCTCATCTTTTTTCATCTGCAAAGAACTCAGTTGAGCCTCACAATTTGCTAAATTTACTTGACATTCTTTAATTTCATCCTTGGCAGCTAAAAGGGCATCTTCTTTGTTTTTAAAATCATCTCTTTTCTCAGTCTCTTCAGACGCTTCCGGAAAGCCATTCCCTTGGTCTGCTGCTTCAAGAGATTCCACTAAAACCTCAAGCCTTGCTTCAGCTAGAGATAAAGCCATTGTAGCTTTTTGGACAGCTTCTTTAGCAATAGATTCCTCATCAACTGCATCTCGAATGACATCAAGGGTTTTGTTTACCTCATGCCAAGCACTGGCCGCTTCATCCTTGAGTTGTATAGCAGTTTCTGATATCTTCTGAGCTTTTTCCTCAAACATGGTACTATTGAGTCTAGCAACTTCCAAATCTTTGGTTGCCTTATGAAGTAATTCCCTGAGTTGTTCCAAACTATCAGCTTCATTATCGACACTCACATCTTTATCTTCCTCCAAACCCGCATTACCAAGAGAATCATTACCTTGACAACTTAAGCGAAATCTAAAGGGTATGTTTTTAGGTTGAAGGCTTATGCCAAGTAATGATTTTGTAGGATGCAAAAAACTGCCAGATTGAGTTACATTCCTCCTTAAGTGCACTTTGGATATACTCTTCTGAACCCAAAATCTACTGCTCAAACAATTCCTACCATGAAACAAACTCGGACGCTGAATACTACACGCAGACTCCATTTCCAATCAATCTAAACTAGCCTTGGATTGTTCCAAGAAGCTACCTGCGTAGCAAATCGAAACTGCTCTCAGAAAGCTGTATATGAACCTCAAATGCCAATCAAAATTCGATACGCAATGAAACGAATACAATCGCGAAACACAAGACTAACCAATCATGGAAGAATGATCAAAGTGGCTCGTCTCGTCTGATAATTTCCACACTTTTTTTCTCCAAATTTTAGTCAAAGCTTCTTCTCTCACTCGCTCTCTCTCTCTCTCCAACCAGACAAGAGAGAGGTAGGTAGGGTTATGAAATTTACGAAAACACCCTCATCATTCTCATACATATGTTCCATATCATCCTATAACCACTTGGTTTGATCCGGTTCGTTTATTTAAGACGTTCGGATATCCGAACTCGATCGAGTTTGTATTTACGGGTTTTTAATTATAAGATCCGTTAGGATATCCGAATTTGATCGAATTTGGATTTTTGAGTTTTTAATTATAAGACATGTTCGGATATTTTAGGATTTATCGGATTCGATTTGGTTATTTTTGGATTCGGTTCGGGTTTGGGTTCAGATTTTCGGCTATTTCAGATTTTTAGTTCGATTTCAGACTTTTGGATTAAATTATATATATATATATATATATATATATATATATATATATCCAAAATGATCTGAAATATCTTAAATGAAAAAAATCACTATTCGAAATGCAAAAAAATAAATCACTTTCCCAAATATCTGAAATATATATAAAAAAACAAAATCATACCAAATACATATAAAGAAAACTTTATATCTACAACTCAAAATCTCCAAATCATAGTTTTTTAATCTTCTTCTCTTTGATGAGTATGAGTTTTATACTCTGAAAATCAAAACAAGAATGATACAAAAAAATATAAAGATATAAATAAAAGGAACAAGAATTAAACTCGTAAAATATTTGCTGATTAGTGTGAATGTGTGATTTTGTAAAAAAAAAAAGAAGATGAATCGAGAACGCCGTTTAATATTGAAAACTTTGAAACCTATTAGGATTATTGGGTTGGTTATTTCGGATATCCGAACCAAATAAATATAATATCCATTCGGATATTTCACTCAATTCAAACCCAATTTTTCTGGTCGGTTTCGGGTTCGGATTTCAGAAAACCAACCGATCATTATTTACTTGAGAGTTGAGACCTTCTCATTAACATCAGAACATCATTATTGATACACATTAGGGAATCAAAAATTAGTTATGAAAAAAAATTCCTTGAAATCAAGATTACAAATAAAATGACAGTTTGATAGAGTAGAATACTAATCTCCATGCATGCATATTACAATCACAATCACAATCACACAGAGGAAAATCACATTTTAGGTTTCTTCATCATGTGTAACAATAATAATGTATAACGAAGCCAAATAAAAAAAGAATGTCTTGATGATCATATGAAATCAACTCATTACAAAATGGAAGAAGAAGAAGAAAAATCAAATATTTGGTCGCAACAATCATTTCAATCACTCTCACAAGTCAAGTCACAAACGTAATTAAACTCACCCTCACCGGAATATCAAGACTTTGAATCGCCGTTTTCAGCCGTGGAAACACCGTTATCTTCCTTGGGCTGATCAACGACGAGGACTTCGACGGGTTCAGGGGGAAGAGTGTTTCCGGAGGCGGTGCGACGGTGGTTGGCAGATTGAAGGACGTGAGCGTAGTTGCCTTTCTCGAGGAAGAGTTGGTTAAAGTGATGCCGGCAATAAAGAACACCGTCTAAGGAAGCGTAGGAGGAGTGAGTCAGAGTACAGCCACCGTGAGCGCATCTGAAACATGTCTTGTGAAAGCATTCTCCTTCCATTTGCACCTAACCAACCATCCACTTCATTACGTTACCAACAGTTTAATATTTAACCAAAACCAAATGGTTCTTTCTACGGTTTCTTAGACCAGACAATTCGGACACTAAACCAAAAACTAGATACTATAGTTTTCATCTAATCAGAGTGCTTGAAATTCCTATGTTTACATTATATTATAGTCAGCTTAATTCCCAATTAATTAGATGTGTTGCAAATACTAACCTTTTCAAGAGGATAAACAGTTTTGTCACAAGCTGCACACTTGTCTTGTGTTCCACAGAAGGCAGAAGATATCTTGCTTGGTGTCTTTGTCTGTACATATATATATATATATATTGAATCAAATACACACATCTTAACTAATGCATGGTTGATCATACGAAAAATAAAGAGATATTGAGAGAACTAATAAACGTACCAATTCAGGCTTCTCAGTTTTTCCTGAAAAAAACACAACAAAAAAAAAAAGAAGCTTGTTTCAATCACAACATGCTTCTAATGAAGAAAGATAGACAAAATGATGTAATCAACTATAGTATGATAAAGTTAGTTAACCTGGTTGAAAATTCTTGCTAAAATTGCCAGATTCCTTGAAGAGTTGCTCAAAATGAGTCTTGCAGTACAAGACTCCATCCATGGATGAATAGTTACTCATCTGCCATCAACCAAACAGTTTTTCAATTTTTGGCACTATTGGAATATAATTAAATGATGATCAAATATGTATGTATATACTTACGACAAGAGTTCCTTTGCAATGGGTGCATCTAAAGCAAGACTTGTGATAAGGCATTCCTTCAATGGACAACATGTCCACCACATACACTGTCTTATCACATACATTGCACTTGTCTAGTGTTCCTGTGAATGACATTTTCTTCTTTTTCTACTTTTCTTTTGTGATTTCCTTCTCCAATATCCTATATATTTCAGACTCTTTTAATTTTTTTTCAAGATATGGTTTGAGAAGTGATGAATCAAAGAAGGAAAACCCACAAAAAGAAATTAAGAATATTTTTTTTTATTTACCTCAGAGAAAGGAAGAAACAGCAAAATTTATATCTTCTTCTTTTATACGAAAACTTTCTTGTTCTCTCTCTCTCTTTTCAGAATGAATGAGAGAAAATTGGGGTGGCAAAGTGATTGGAAATGAGGAAAAGAAGGGTTGTGGTTTCTGACAATTTCAATCCATTAAGTAAATTGTTAATTACTTTTTAAGACAACTGTCTATGAGATGGTGCAACCCACGTCACAAAAGCAATATTACAACCTACCATTATATACATTTTAATACTCTTAATTTGTCAATTAACATATGCTTTTTTATTACATTTTTTTGTTGCGTATATATCAAGATACACGGTTTGTAAATAGAAAGTGATATACCACTAAGTCCTTTTCTTCTTTTTTTGCAGTATCTTTGTATATTATAGTGCAGTTCAAGTTTCATTTCAAGAACATTACCACCCATTAACTGATTAGAAAATCTGATATGTTTAACTAAAGTAGTTCACTTTAGAAAAAATTATTATGGTGATTTAAAAGTAGTCTTATAACACGACTTGGTGACACATGATGAGATATGATGAGAATGTCTTTCCATGTCCAAAACTAACATCAAACGATATTGGAATGTGCATATTTTTTTATAGCTAAATAGGTAGGTTCTCTTATTATTGTAAAGTGTAGAGAACTCGGTGAACAAATAATTGTTTATTTGTATAAGTATGAGTCTATAAACATATGACTAAATGAAAGAGACTATTATACATTTTAGGTTTTCTCCAAATCTTGACACAATTGATTTTGCTTCGATTTCCATAAACAACGAGGTTGATAACATCACACTTTTTACCCATTATGAAAAAATCTTGTCATATTTGTAGAAGTTGCATATCCAAATTGCATTGTAAAGGGTCAATCATCATAAGGCTCTTTTATTCCAAAATGTATGTCGTAGAGAAGTGAGATACGTAAAAGCCGAAATCTGGCTGCAACTTGCTTGCTTATCTACACAGATTCCCTCCACTCAAATTCATACTGATACTTTCTACTTTCATTAGTTCTTGAAATGAGATTTCAAACTATAATATAAAAATATATAATAGTTCAATTTGTCTCCTTGATTTTGTTTGTTTGTTGTTTTAAAGAATGTCCTTCATGCGGCATTGACAACTTTGTTTAGGGAAGCAAAATAATTAACTACATTATTATGATCATTAAGTTCCAAAAAAAAAACAAAACAGAAAATAGCAAAGAAGTAATTAAAACGGGAAAATTCAAGAAAACAAAAAAAAAGAAGAAGCAGAAAATATGAATTTAAGTGGAAAGGAATTAAAGAGAGTGTAAGTTCCAATTAGAGGTTGACTCGTCCTTTGATGATATCGAGGCTCATCTCGCTAGCATCTGTTGCTTGTAATTCAACTTGAATCCCATCAAGTTCTCTCTTGAACCTGTCCTTTGAACTTGCATACAACATCTTACTCCTCACTCTTGATATATCAGGTGACCTGAAACATTATCTCAAGTATTACATCAAAAAACACTACATGCATGTCAAGATCATGATTACCATGCGATGAAAAAGATCTTGCTCTTCTGGCAATTCTCAGGAGTGGTGAAATCGAAGTCGTAAACAGCATATCGGCACTCGTTTTCAGGCATACAATTGGTGAAATCATCGTAAGTTTTCTCTGGATTACCAACCATATCTATCTTAACTTGCTGAGCCTTCTCATCAATCTTGAACACTATGAATCTATAGTTCCTTTTTGCTTTCAATTCCAAGAACATGAGCTTGCACTCATCGCTTACATTCATTCCAGACGCTGAGTTAGCCTGCATACCACACTCAACTTACATTATTACACCATTTGGCTAAAACACCAAATATTTGATTAAATGAAATTGTAGAAACTACTTACCATTGTTCTGTGCTTGACCTCTTGATTGATGATCGGATACTAAGAGGGGGGTTTTAGAGGGTGGTGAGATACAAGTAGTAGGTTAGGTTGAATCATTAGGCCGGTCACGTCTTTTAAACTAACAAAGACTTTGATGCTCTCACGTTCTGCACTTATTGTCGTTTGATTAAGATATATTATATTCATGCTTACACATGTTTTGTTTCATTAAGTTGATGACTTTTTCTTCTTTCAAGGGGACAAGCTTAAGGTAAGCATTTGATTCATAAAGATGTTAAACATTGTACTAATTAGACTTTCATCATACAAGTTAATCCATTGTTGTAATTAATACATTAGAGCTTTGGATGTATGAATATTAAACAAACTCCATTTGCAGAAGAAGTAAAGACACCTTATAATGGTTTTTGCAGCTCAACCTCTAACTCTGGTTGAACAATTGGATGTGAGCTTCTGTATTCTTCCTTGGACATTCCATGGTATACAGCTTCTGAGCCTCCATAGGTTACGAAGTTCCACCCAAAAGCAGACCCTCCAACTACTGTTTCTCCCACTTCAGAGCTCGTCTCTGCTCTTTCATTAATTGCCTTACCGTTGGTTAAAGACTCGCTCTTCATTGTTTTCTCACGTTTAGGTGTTTCTCCAATCAGTTCTTTGTACAGTTGAAGCATCAGCTTCATCTCTGCAAACATCAGGCTCATAATATCATAATTGGGACTTATAAGTTGTTTCAAGTGAAAACTGGGATAACGAAAGTAAGCTCACTCTCTTGAATCTCAGTTGCTGCTTTACAGTTCCTTAAATCTGGAGTTCGTAATACCTGTAGATGAAATCAAGTTTAAGTTTACTTTCAAATAGAGAGTTGAAATCACCATGAAAAGACTCTTGTGTTAAGTACCTCGAGAACGTGAGGGCGAAGATCTTTGAGAAGGAGACGCATCTTGTAGTAGTTGGAGTTCTCGATATGGAGATTCCCTTCCAGAGCTCGCTTTCTTCCCCTAGGTGACGGATCCGTCGTAGCTACCGCCGGTGAGTTATCCAAGTCCATCGCCGGAGAAGATTTGAGAACTGCAGCAGAAGGAAGAGGAAGATCTTGTGGTGGAAGAGAAGACGTAGGTGGTTCAGTGACTTGAGTCGCCGGTGTTGTCGATTTTTCCATGTTTTCAACCGCCGAAAGAGATCTCAATCGACGCACCTTAGCACGGGGACGTAGCAGTCGTCAAATGATTGGGCCTATTTCGGCCCATATTTTAATATATCAGCCTTGTCAAGAAATTGGATATAACTAAAAACGCTGTGTCGTTTTAAAATTCTAAAACGGCTCGCCGTTTTTCTCGAAACACCCAAAATTTTCTTCTGAAATCGGTTGTTTTTGCAAGTCTAGGCCTCTCTTGTAGCTCTCGGCTCTCTCATCTTCGTTCCGAGATGAATCCACAAGTCGACAAGGTCGTGAAAAGAACAACTATGGTGGCGACTGCTGTTGCATCGTACTTCCTCCTAACCGCTGATTACGGTCCTGAGCCGAACGCTCTTGATCCTGTGAGTTCTGATTGCAGTCTGTTTTTCATGGGATCTTGAAATTTCTTGAGTCATATTGTTTAAAATTCATGTTTTTTTTTTGTTTTAATTAAGTGGAGAATATAATCGATTAGAGAATTACAGGACTACTGATGTGTCTCCGTCTCCTCGATTAAGGTTTTATCAATTAATTGGATGGAGTTGATATTTGTTAGATCTCTTCTACTTGCTATGATCCACGTTTGACACTTATTTGAGTTTCTTAGGATGAAATTTGAATGTTTCCGTTTCTGGATCTTCACACTACACTTGAGAATTCTATCAGTAACTTTGTTGTCTCCGTAAGAAGCTGTTGTATTAGAAGAAAGACTATTTTTTCATTAACTTTAATCAATCCCATTTACAGAGTTTATATAGAGTTACTTAACCAAACTAACTACCTATTAACCATATTTAACAAACTAGCAGATTTAACAGAATTAACACTTTTATGTTGTTTAGTGAATGACTAGCGACTTCTCTCATTGCTCATTAATAGTCTTCTGAAAACAACTAATTAGTTGCTTTGCGTCGAGAGTCTTGTTGAGTAAGTGGTTCCTAAGCACATGACGTTTACGCTTTTGCAGATCAAACAGAGAATAGTATCAGCTCAAGATTCTGTGAGAGAGTTCATCTTCCCATCAAAGAACAAGTAACAACACACCAACAAGCAAAGCGACAATAGAAAACAAGATGTAGCTGAACATTTTGATCTTTAGTGGACTTTTTTTGTCTTTGTGGATTACTTCCTTTGAACCTAGCCCATTTCCAAGATATACATCAAGCCGTCTAAGTGGACTTTGTGGGTTCCATTTGATAAAACAATTACCTTTTTTAAATGGTTTAATTGTTGATCAACCAAAAAGCTCATCGGCTATATCATATAAGCTTAAAAAGAAACATTAAAATATTCAATTCGAGTACGGCAAAAACAAAAATATACATAGCTTTTGACTTTTATGCCAACTAAAGCAGAAAGATAGAACAAGTGGATATTACTACCAAACAAATAATACACTGACACATCCTAGACCGACGACCACCGTCCGATTGGAGATTACCGGTTATCTGACGGTCTACCAAATAAACATAAAATATCTAATGTCGACTACGGCCGAATCGGCACACTCATTGACCATAAGTGATCTCATGTTACCGTAAACGCAAAAACGAGCGTTTGCGTTTGGGTTTCAACCATAGCGAGCAAAATCCTAATACGGCTTCTGCATGTAAGTAAACATATCATCAAGCGGAAACATCTGATTGCTTCCTACTCCGAAAGCATTATCAACGTAATTATACCCAAAATCAAGGGTATTATAGTCATTACAAGAAGCCGGCCAATCCTTCCACTTTGGTTCGCTCTGAACTTCGCTGCTTGTGAACTCCGGCGACACCACATGCTCTGAGCAACTCGACTCCTTCGGTACCGAATCTGACGCATCAAAATACACGAAATCCTTGGCCACCGGCGGAGGCATACACATCTCCGTTACTTTGGGTTTCTCCTCCACAACCTCATCGGCTACACCGCCGTAAACAGAAGGTGGTGGACCTCGTCTCTCGATGGCTCCTTTTTTGTTGTATATTCGGCAAAGTACCCAATCATCCAGCTGCAATAATCACCACTGTCAGTCAAAACAGTTACAAATAATAAATAAAAAACAGAGCATAGATGTGGATTTATACCCTGAGACTATTGTTCTTCTTGCGAACCGATCGGTCAACGTCGGCGAGACGGTACTCGTGCATAATCCAATTGGTTTTCTCTCCTTTTGGAGCTTTACCGGCGTAGAAAACCAGAGCTTTCTTAATACCCACAGGCTTAGGAACTCCGATCGGTTTATCAGCTCCGGTGGCTTTCCAGTAACCTGAACCAGCCGACCGGTTCGGCCGCGAACCGTTGGGATATTTTCTGTCTCTTGGAGAGAAAAAGTACCATTCTTTCTCACCATACAACGCTAAACCTGTATTTATTGAGTTAGTTAAGAAACTCAGATTTAGATACTTCAATCGACCAAAAAAAGAAGGTAAAATTACCAGGAAGTTCCCATGGATCATATTTGTAGAGATCGATGTTAGCAATGATGGGAACGGCGATAGGCTGAGAGGCACATCTACGGCAGAGATAGTGGAGGACGAGTTCTTCGTCGGTAGGATGAAACCGGAATCCTGGAGGTAGCTGGAGTTCTGACATTTGGGACTTATCCTAATCTTCTGAAACTTGGAACCAAAGACAGGGAAGTCAAATATATATAAGGAAAAATAGAAGGACACGTGTCAAAACATGGGACTTATGTAGTAGAAGAAGAGCTTCTAGAACACACGTGGGTGGATGACGAAGCAGGGACACGTTTCGAATGGAGAAGTATGTTGCTGACGTGGCGATGAGGTGATGTTGTCACTGCTTACGTCTGTCCTTTTGAGCTCTATCTTCCTTCCGGCGGTGGATCTGTGGTCCGTGAATATTCCTTGTCTTTATGCTATATGTTCAAACCCCACGATTGATCGGTTTATATCACCAGCATCTATCTATCCAAGTTTTTGTTTTTTCTTCATTTTTGAAGACTTTTATTTATTTATTTGGTGTATAGTTGATGTTCTCAAGTAATAGACCCCAATGTCAAATGCACGAATTGGTCACTTGTAACTCAATTTCAGATAAAATCCACAAGAAAATGGCACACTCTAGATATACGAAATTAATAAGGCCCAGTAAATCCATAATAAGTAATGGGCTGGTCCGTCTCAGTCTCACTATGATTACCCAAATGATGATTTGTTCAGAGTTTGGATGTCACGGTAGGCATAGGAGGAGGTCTAGCCTCTCTTAACAAGGCCTCTTGCGTTAAAGATACAACCAACTGTTTCACATATCAGAAGCAAGTTGGTGCTTTTATAATATAATGTCAAAATATCAGAACAGAAGCATGCCTAAAAGACGCAAAAGTGAAGGAGATGAGGGGTACCTCTCCTTTTCTGTTGAACATTTGACCTGTGGCAAAACCCCGGGTCACGTGCGCCGTTGGACTCACAATCTGCAAGAGGCATCGTTATAAGTCGTTGTGTTTCTTTCCTTTCTTTCGTTTAAAAAAGCAATTTGATATTCGGAAGAAAAGAAAGCTACCACAAATAGCAACCAGTCATCAGCTCTTAGAGGTCGATGAAACCACATCCTGCATATCAAATCACAATGAACTAAACTAAGTAATAGTCGGAGATCCCTCTCCCTCCCTGCTAGGATAATCTCTCAATGTAAAAGCATCAGAACATTTAATTCAACACAGACACACTTCACTTCACCAAGAGATATTTTAACTTACGCATGGTCCAGGCTAAGTGCAGCGGGTCGCAGGCCCTTTCTGCGGTGAGGGTTCAAACTCACACTAGCAAATATTAAATCCGAAGCAAATGCTACAACACACCTGCATAGATAACCAGTTTGCTACGAGTGATCAAATCAAATTTCAGAAACAACATCATGCCATAAATTTGTCAATGTTGCTTACCGGTGCAAAGCTTGGTCATCAGATAGCTTTCCCTTAGCTCTAAACCAATACCTCAATCTGCAAGAAGACTTTGTCAGAAGAAGAAGAAGAAGAAGAAGAAGAAGAAAAAATTGAGAGGTAAGTGATGAGTTCATCTATAATCACATGAACCAAGATGACCAGATTTGCTTGCCCTGCTAGTGGAATGTATGACAAAGTGAACAAGCACTCAAGGTCTATATTAAAAATAATTTATTCACGACTTAAGTAAGTTGTGCACCTCGGTGGAGACTTTGTCTGGTTTGTTGAATTACTGGGATCACAAAATCGAATCTCTATAGGCCATGGAACAAAATTTGCAGTTGCAACTTTGTTCCGGTAACTCCTGAAGGAACAAAAACAAATGAAAAAAATGGTCTAACTTGAGCTTCTGAGTAAATTTTCACACAATTGAAAACACTACCACATACCTAGGTAGTTGAGGGTCAGTTATACGACGTTCACGCAACTCCTCTAGCGATAGAAGCTGTGGTAGATAACGGTGAAAAAGAAAACCCTTCCAATGTATTGAAACCCTTAAAACTTGGAGAAACAATTTACCGTATCAGGATCTGGCACAGAGGGCATGGTTAACTCCTGGTGATCAAATCCTTGTTGCTCTTTCTATGAGTTTGTGAAAAGGAAACTTTTAAATCTAACTTTACAGTAATTTGAAAGGCTATTCTCTCTGCCTCTCTGGTGCCAGATAGTAAAAGGATGGTATTCATAAACCATCTTAAATGATTGAGATGGAAAACCTGGAATGATGCCAACAATATAAAAATGACGTTCCCTTTCTGTATTGCATCTACTCTTCGTGTGGCAAAGTTGTTCCCATCACGTATGCGATGAACTTGATATATAATGGGGACTGCAAGAGTAACAAACTTTGATAATTAGATATATGTAACAACAGGCGTAGTTTCAATGGGAAAAAAATGAATCATTGCTAGCTGGCAAGACCAAACTGAGATAATGTCCATACTATCGAGATCTCCAACAAGAAGAAAATAAGAATGAAAACTGTGGACTATCTTCAGAAAATCAACAGTTTTTGATGCTGCAGCGAGTGCCTGCAAATTTTTTGTAAGAAGTGCGTAATGATTATACCACTTATTAAATTAGTGACATATAAGCTAAATATATGCAAATGAGTTAGATCAGTAAGGATTATAGTCATAATGTGATTCAGCAAATAACATACCTGTCCCATAAATTGTCCTCCGAAAACCTTCCCAAATTTTGGAGCATCAGGTAGTGTGATCCCCCTGAAGATATTCAACTACAAGAACAAAGCACATGGAACAAAAGATCCACCTCATTTCATTCACTAGCAAAGAAAAAATGTGATAAACCTATATGTAATATTTTGAAACTGACAAAATCTATAGAAATGCTGACGCGAGCAATGCTTGGATTAACTTACTGCTAGGTAATTGTAGAAATGAATATATTTAATAGGAAGCATAAAACCTATAAAGAAGACAGGAAGGATAGAGTGATGTCCGTACTTCTAAAGGGTCGAGATGCAATATGCGTTCCACTAAAGAGCATTTCTCAACTGCTGTATCCGACTGCCAGATAGAATTTGTCTCAAGCAAATGACAATGATCACGCGGCAACACCAAACATGTAAGCTGCAATTAGTACACAGCACGAGAGAACCTTTACACTCTTTTTGTTTGCATGAATATATTCAGCTCAAAGACAATTAATTCATATATGAAAGGTAGAGAACCTTGGACATAGCAACTATGTCTGCTGAATAAACATGACCAGAAATACCTATAGTAAACAAAAAAATGGAACATATAAGTATATCACCAACCCAAACGCTCAGAAGAAGAAGCAGTCAAAAAAGAATCATCATCATCTCACCATTTCCGAAGTAATCATAACGTTTCAAGAGAAACTCAGAACGGTTTTCGTCTTCAGGTGATCCGGAAACCTGAGCCTGCAAACAATGATCAAAAGTTAAAACTTAACGGTTAAGGTCAGCTAAATACATCAGTAGGTAAACTTGAGAAAAACCTCTCCATCAAAAATGAAATAACATCCATCCCAAGCTTGATCTTCACGAATCACATAATCCCCTTTCTCTGCAACACAGAATTGCTAAAGCTAAAGCCTTAACCGTATTGATGCTCGCAGATTTACATAGTGAAAGCCCATAAACAGATACTAAAGAGCTTCAAAAATTCGGAATCCGCGGGAATTTAAAGTGAATGAAAAGCGAGATCGTAGTGATTACGGACCGTAGTGTTTCAGCACAACAACTTCAGCGATTTTCTTCAGAGAAGAACTCGGCAACTTCTGAAGTAAGGGAACGTTTCCAAGGAACTCGACAACTGCAAACCGAAACAACAACAGAATAATCGATTTCCGAGTCCGGTAAATAGAGAAGTGTGACGTTATCGACAAACCTGATTCAGTGTTCATAGCGGAATCCGAATAGTCGTGAATGTAGTGTGTAGAAGATATCACCAAATAAAGAAAATGTGGATACCGGAAAAAAATGATAAACACATTTTATTGGTAAAGAAGGTATTTATCAGGTGCCTTCCGGTCTATGGTAGAATATGTGTTCTTGGTTCGTTAGTGGATTGTCTGATACTAAATTACTAGTATAACTTATGTATATTAGTACTCAAAATATTATGATTTTGATTTTAGTAATAAAATTTCACTATCAAATTAATTATTAACTCAACTTATTTTTAAAAGTTGATTTTCCTCTAAATTAATAAAATATTTTAGTCAGGATGGAGCTTGAAATAATTGAGACTTGAAAAAAATGAGAAAATGGGGCTAATCATTTCTTAGCATTAACCGGACAAATAATTCAACATTAATATTTTAGTGTTGACCCGCATCATTGAAAAGAGAAGATAATATATATTTTTTCTCTTTTTGTTTAACAAATGTGTCATACCGATATTTATATATGTGGACTTTTATTTATAAGTGGGCCATTAAAATTTGGGATAAAGGCCCATGTTTATCTAGGCCCTGCCCAGAATTTAAAACTAAAGAGGGCAGAAGAATGCATGATTTTTGAATATAGCTTTAAAATAATGGTACGCATGCACGTTCATATCACGAACCATAAAAAAATGCATTATCACCTCTTTCATTGAATTATCGATCATGTGCTATACTATAAAAATTATGATCTATTTGTTATAGAATAAAATAGTTTGACCTGTTAGGCTATATTATTAGAGTTAATCTAATCGTGTAAGCTACATGCATTGCATAGGTTCAAAGTTAAACGTATGTGATGTTTATATTGAAATTAAAACCTTATCTTATACTAGAAATTAGTTGATAAAGATTACTGAAAACAAAAAAAAAACGTTATAATGATTTTCAAATTCTGCAGAAGCTTTAATTAAAGGTTAACAAATAGAGAGACCGTTGTTTCTTTTTCGCTTTCCTTATTCTTTAACTACGTTTTTAAAAATTTCAAGTTTCGGACTCTCAGCAAATTTCACTTTTCGATGAATATTATTGTCATATGAACCCTTTTTTTTTATCTTCTCTGTATTGCTTTTTGATTTTGGCACGCTTAAGGCTTAACGGTTTCTGCTTTTGCTTTTCTTTCAAAATAAATTTATTCTTCTTACTTTACTGTTTTCTGGTCCTTGAAATTTCACTATCCCAAGAATCAAAATTTATTCCCGGTTCAATTTCTTAAAAGTGTTTTTTCTTCTTCTGATAAATTACAACGAAAGTTGTAAGCTTCTCAATCACTTGTAGTTGCGGTAAGAAGGAACAAAGATCAACAAAAGCACAAGATTATTAAAGATGGAGAATTTGTCAAATTCTGATGAACATGATGATGTGAGTTATGAAGAATCAGCAAATGAGCAACCACCATCGAGTCACTCGAGGATTAGCACAGATTCTTTTGCTTATAATGGAACATGTTCTGAAACCTCAAGAGGCTTTTCAGACCATATTGACGAAACCAGTAGTTTCTGTAGTGATGTTTCTCCTTCTCATTGGCCTGTCTTAACTCAATCCAACTCAGACATCCAACTCAAACACAATCTCATTCACTCTGATCCCAATCTTGCACGCCAAGAAATTCAAGAACCAGGTTTTGTGTACCTCTCTCTCTCTCTCTTTCCCTCTCTGTTTTCATTTTATCATCAAAATCTTGAAATTATTCCCTTTTTTAAAGAGTTGGAGACTATGAAGGAAAGATTTTCAAAGCTTTTGCTTGGGGAAGATATGTCAGGAAGCGGCAAAGGCGTTTGCACTGCAGTCACAATCTCAAACGCCATAACCAATCTTTATGGTAATTTAAAAACCAAACCAATCCATTTTAGAGAACCTGTGACTAATGTCAAGTGATTTTAAAATTGCAGCAACTGTATTTGGACAGAATCTAAGATTAGAGCCATTAGACATAGAGAAGAAGACTATGTGGAAAAGAGAAATGAATTGTCTTCTCTCTGTATGTGATTATATATTTGAGTTTATCCCTAAGTCACAGAACCTAAGCAATGGAGCTACTGTTGAGGTTATGGAGAGTAGACCAAGAGCAGATATCTACATCAATTTGCCTGCACTCAGAAAACTAGATTCAATGCTTATGGTACTTTCTCTAAAACATTAAGATATATAGAAAAAGATGTTGAAAGGTGTTTAATCTTCTTCTTTTTTTATGTAATTGCAGGAGGCATTGGATAGTTTTCAAAAGACAGAGTTTTGGTATGCAGAAGAAGGAAGTTTGTCAATGAAGTCAGCTCGTTCAGCAGCTGGATCATTCAGGAAAGTGATTGTACAGAGGAAAGAAGAGAAATGGTGGTTACCAATTCCTCTTGTTCCTTCACAAGGCTTATCAGATAAAGCAAGGAAACAGCTTAAGAGCAAGAGAGAAAGCACTAATCAAATCCACAAAGCTGCTATGGCTATCAACACTAGCATCCTTGGTGAAATGGATATTCCTGATTCTTACATGGCTTCTCTTCCAAAGGTGAAATTACACTAAATAAAATGATCTTTCAAATCTTGGTTTGGTTTGTGTGTGTTCATTTTCTTGTTTTGCAGAGTGGAAAAGCTAGTACAGGAGATTCAATCTATCGTTATATGACGAATTCAGGGAAGTTTTTACCTGAAAAAATACTAGATAGTCTCAAGATTGTGTCAGAACATGAAGCACTTGAGTTAGCAGATAGAGTAGAAGCTTCAATGTACACATGGAGACGCAAAGCTTGTCTTAGCAATTCAAAGTCTTCATGGAATATGGTGAAAGATGTAATGACAATTACACAGAGATCAGACAAGAACTATGTTTTGGCTGAGAGAGCAGAATCTTTGCTCTTTTGTTTGAAACAACGTTACCCAGAACTATCTCAAACATCATTAGATATATGCAAGATCCATCACAATAAGGTATAAATAAATAAACAAACAGTGATGACTTTAATTTAATTATACATTTTAAAAAAAAAACTAAAATAGTATATTTGGTTTTGCAGGATGTTGGTAAAGCTGTGTTAGAGAGTTATTCAAGAGTTCTTGAAGGTTTAGCTTTCAACATTGTTGCTTGGATTGATGATGTTCTTTATGTTGACCAAACAATCACAGTAGAACATGTATAATAATTACTTTGTAAATCAGATCAAATCCATCTATATTTCTCTCACAAAAATACCAAAAAAACCAAAAAAAATTATATCATATCACTGTAAAAAGCCTAATACTCTGTAATGGCTAACTAACTGTCTAGTTGCTTCCTTAGTGATTGCTAGAGAGGATGACTAAATTTAGATGTACAAACAGATTTGTGATCATCTTATCTTTACAAGTCAAGCATGAGTTCTTCCAATATCTCATTTAGAATCAATTCACTAGTCTCAAAGCCAATGCACTCAAGGTCACATCTAATGTCTAACCAGTCTTTGGTATTAGCCATGTCTTCTTCATACATTTGCTCCAAAGAGTGAGAGGAATCAAATGGAAAGAGATTACAATAAACCTCTTTTTGAACCTCGTGAATGATGCTTTCAACACTATAAGAGAAGACTTGGATTCTGGGTCTAACAAAGGAAACCCATTGAGGAAACCTGCAGAATTCAAAGAGAACTTCATTGATGCAATCAAAGAGGAGCTCATGATCAACACATAGCTGGTTTGGATAGAATGGTATGTTGCTGATCAATGCTGGATTAAGAAGCTGGTCAGAGAATTCTGATTTCAGATACAGCTCTTCCCAGTTTGAGTCTATTGCATCCAACACAGCTTTTACATACATAAACACTGATTCTTTTTCATCCAATTGGTTACACAAAGATTGTCTCTTTGCTTCACCTGAGAGATGAGTCAATGTTAGTTCATTATAATAGAATTCTAAATCCAGTTCCACTAAGTATTTGATCTCTCTTTTCATACCACTTGCTGAAATGATTTCATGTTCATCGATTATAGATTGAGACTGTGAGGCCACAGAGATAAGAGGCAATTGTGGTAGGCTCTCTTCATGGGAGGCCTGTTACAAAAACAAAAAAAAAAACAAGCAACCAAATAATTCTTCTCTGTTTCTAAATATCAAATGTTGCATAAAAAGACCATCAAGAATGAACTTGCCTCTTTCAAGATTTTAACGTCTCTTTCTCCATCACAAGCTTCAAGATTAGGTATCTTATCAACAATCTGGTTGCTTGATGAAGCAGCTTCTATCTCTTTGATAGATATGGAATCATCTGCAGAATTTCACAGAGCCATTGGTTAAATTAATAGTTCCGAGTATATATATATATATATATAAAGAGAGAGAGAGAGAGAGAGAGAGAGAGAGAGAGAGAGAGAGAGATTACCTTCAATTGGTTTAGACTTGATGAAATGATATGAAGCAGTTGTAGAAAGCACAGTTGAATCCTGGTCCCATATTCTTCCAGGGCTGCTAAAAGGAGACAAATACTCTGGTAGAGACACAATCCTTCTCTGAGCCTCCTTGTGAGTCATCCGCTCGAGAAAGAAATGATCTTTGGTTGATAAACTCCTATGAAATCTTCTCTTCTTCCCCGCTAATCTATTGTCATGTTGAGGTTTCTCCTTTTTGAATGAGTGTTTCAGCCTCCTCATGATCTCATACAGACACAAATGCAAATTCTTGGCTTTGTGTCTTCTCATCATAGGACAAGTTTTATGTTCATTACTAACTTCTTCTTGTGGTGATCTCCTCTTCTTCTTTGTGAAACAACCTGATATAAAGCGCCCTAACTGATCTCTCTCTTGCCTTTGAGCCACAGCTAACTTTTTCTTTGGCATAGTTTTTCGATTGGCATTTCATATATAACAACTACTCAACAAGGAATTGATATATGCAGTACTCAACACATTGTTTGGTCAATGGATCAAATCTCATACAGTCTCCTGTTATCAAACATCTGTTTTTACATATTTAATGTTTTACTAAAGTAACGTATCTTTTATTCTTGTATATATAAATTTTGGTTGAAACTATTTTTTTAGATTTAGTATTTTATTTACTGATTTTAATTTACAAGATCTATTCAAACTTCAAAAAAGTAATCTAATTTTTAGCAAAAGTAATAAAGTTTTCAAGAGAATTCAAAGCTTTGAGATAGTGTAAAATTGGGAATAAGAATCTAGTTTAGATTAGATAACCATGGATCTCTGACTATAAATGATAACACCAAATCTAGTAACATTCGATTTTGAATATCTCTGTTTTTATTAAGAAACCATATTTGTCTCTTCTAGGATTTTGTGACTTTTTTTACTAATTGATGAATTTAATATACCTTCACGGTCCAAATGTATTATTATTCATATGGATTTTAAAAAATAACATAGCAAAAAGGATATGTTATGCAAATTCACTAAATATTTAGATGTATTACATTTGTCATTTGTGATAATCTATCCAATTACAATCATCTAAACATGCTTTAGACTGAAATGTAAGTAAGAAAAATGAACTAGTTCTTATGCTTACCT
The DNA here is from genome assembly GCA_900406425.1 of Iberis pinnata. Taxonomy (NCBI): domain Eukaryota; kingdom Viridiplantae; phylum Streptophyta; class Magnoliopsida; order Brassicales; family Brassicaceae; genus Iberis; species Iberis pinnata. Next base: position 4,045 of record OVBE01001197.1, on the reverse strand, counting down.
TGATCTTAGTTAATTATAATGGGGTTACAGAACTTCCTCTTAGTCCTCCTAGCCATCCTTAGAAGCTTTTCAGTTTCCTTCTCTGCGTCCCATTCGAAGTTAGCCCCTAAAGTAACAATACATCATCCATTTTGAGTTTTCCATTGTTTCAAGAAGAATCAAGTTTTTGACATTTTTCATACCTTTGGTGTTCCCATTGAGCAAGCATGAAAAGCCTCCATCTATATCTTCATCTGAGTCTATGATAACACTGTATCGTTCAAACTGCATATGAATTGAATTGCACAATGCTCAGCTTTTGAGGATGTTTAAACATCTCTTCTTCTTTTTTTGTCACAAAAACATGTCTTCTTATTCATTATACCTGACCAGTGAGAATATCCGACCCAATCACCTTTGTACGAGTGCCTTCAGGTTTTCCTTGCTTTCTTGCTGTGCTCTTCTTGAATTTGCTCTGGTCTGGTTTCACTGTCTTCCAACATCCCACTTGTGCCTTTGGGGATGAAGATGGTTTTACAGGTCTGGCTGATGCCTTATATGGACTGTGTAGTGCAAGATACGCCTTTAGAATCTATCTATGGGAATTGCTTTGGTATAGAAAGGCTAAAGTAGCAAAGCAATAACTTTGACCTACTTTATAGGAAACTGCCGTTGGTTCGTTTTCAGTTTAGTATTACAAAAGGCTTGGCTCTGCTGCTGATTTTGCACCTTTGTTAGTAACAGCTGAGCTTGTTTATCAATATGGAATTCTAAAGAGAGGAGATGTGTTCATTGCAAAGTGTTGGTTACCTTGGTTTTTGGATCATGCTGCTCACGCAAGTTTTCCTTAGCCTGTTGTTTTTCAAAAGCCAACTTAATTGCCGAAATGTTTGGCTTAAAGAGTGAAGAGATGGAAAGGAGGAGAAAAGGACCTTCATTTGTGATGCTGTTGAAACCTGAGCTATTGGCTCAGGCATCTTCAAGCTAGCCAAAACCTATAAAAGAATTCGTAGTGGTAATTAAGCATTACATGCTCTCATAAATGTTAAAAATGAACCACAATTCATGATTAAACAATCATGTCTCACTTGAGACTCTCTGGTGACCGTGTGACAGATTTCCCTTTGTATTTTCTGCAGAGCGGTTTCTACTTGCTCTGGGATAGCTGTTAGCATCAGTAACATTTCCTGTAGCTTCTCTTGATTGGGATCTTTCTTTATTTCCTCCAAAATAGATTTTACAACTCCATCAAGACTAGCTTTGACATCTGCTTGTTCCTTCGTCTGCTTCCAGTTAACCATTTCAATAAGCTTAAAAGTTTTGCCTAAGGCCACTGGAGCAAAGAGAAAAAAAAAACTGCAAATATTTGCATTTACCAGCTGCTGAAGTGCATTGTCTTGGAGAATCAATTTTTGATGTATGCGTTCACCTGCAGTAAACATATGAAGTTAGTCAAGCATTTAAAGAGACCTCCACATGAAGTATGGAGTAATTAGTTGTAGTTCTTCAATAGATTGATATATCAATAGAGCAAACACGGGCAATCAATAATGAAAATCCAAGGGAATACACTTTCCTAACACAAACTTTGAGAACAGAGGGACTTTGCTGACCTTGTGTGTTTGGTGTACATAAAATCAAACAATCATAATACTCACTTTCAAGAAATACTTCTTTAGTTCCTCTGTTGGCTTGCATGATGTCACTCTGAAGTGAATCCAACATCATTCCAAACTTGCTTAATGAAGTCTCCATCACCCCAAACCGTTGCTCAAGTTCTTCACTGATCTGGGCTACTTAGTGACAAATAAAGAAAAGAAGCATCATATAAGGGGCCAGCCAGTGAAAAATTGGAATGTACTTCCAAGCTATCTCGTGACACACAAAGGAATTTGTTCACCGAGTTTTCATAGTGACTTTCTGAATTTAGAAAAAGCAAACTTACATTTAGATTCTCCAACAGAAGCAGATCTCCAGCTTCTCGTGAGACTGCTGGTGCTGGAAGGTCTAGATGCTACCATCTGACTGTCGTCTCGTTTATTACTGATAGGGGGCAAGAAACTTTTCTTCTTCAAAGAGAGATCTCGCTCTTGAGAACTATATCTCTGTGCAGAAGGAAAAAAGCAGCACAAGTAAAAAATCAAGCCTAAGTTATCAACTAGTCTGTTTAGACGCCCAGCAGAAGACAAATCAAGTCCGATGATTTTCTAACCTGATCGTTTATCAGGAGGTCTTCGACTGAACTCTGAGTCATCTGAGAGAAACAACCACGCTGAGACGAAGGTCCCTGAGAGAAGGACTGCTGAGACTGCTGTGACCGAAACTGCGACTGCGATGCTTGTGTTTCAGATGGTCCAACACTCGATCTTCTTCTATATACACAACACAATCAGCAGACAACACGCAAATCGAGAGAGAATACAATTTAGCCTCATCGGATGCTACGCCAGATTAAAACGCATATATTCCCTAAACTCTCTTAGAAAACTAATGGATTCTCATGGAAATCGATAAATCAGTTTCTACTAGGTTAAAAAAAAGATCCCTAAAATGAGCTGAAGAATCCCAAAACTCTTAAATGGTGAAATTCGCTGTGATCGAGTTCTCAAAATGTTCACTATGTGATCATAAGGGATAGAAGCGAAAATCGAACCTTAAATTAGGAGGAAACACCGAAATTGATTTGAGATCGTAAGCTTTGTTGATATTCATCTTCATCGTAGAAGAGGAGGCGGCTCTTCTTCAAACTCACACGACAGTGAACAGACGATAACCGAAATTTGAATTTGAGAGAGAGAGAGAGTATTGGAAATCGGATTTATAATTATTTTGCCGCTCGTTATGGGTTAATATAGGAGCCCATGAATAAGTTAATATATGGTCCATGGGCTTTTTAATGAAGACTTCGAATTAATGCCATGAGGAGGGTATAGCCATTATGGAGAAGGTATATATCTAGTTATATAATTTTGCCAAACAAAATCTATTGTATAATTCGTTGATGTTTGGTGAAATAACAAAAAATTCGTTAATGTTTCAATTAAAAAAAAACAATTCTCTTTTGACCAAAACTAATAATGAGGAACTTCCGACAATAACATTCGAAAAATAAATATTAATAGATAATTTGGGAAATCTGAATTTTAAAATTTTATGATTATGAAATAACAAGAATTATTAGCCGATCTTCTAATAGCCTAGTAAGTTCTATGGCTAGGATCTTAACATTGGTTCAAGTCTCTTGGATGTTAGTTTAGATTGGATAGTTTAGGAAGTGACCAAAAAAAAAAATAATAATAACAAAAATTATCATTGAATTTGATTATTTGTGTTTTAAACATAACTTCCAAAATATTATATATTGGAAAGCATATCTATAAAAATTATTATTCTGAATGCTCGCCAATTACAAGAAGCACAACCGAGTTCCACATACACCATCCAAAGGCTGCATCGACTCTAACTTTAACACTCTCGACAACAACTTATTGCCAAACCGACGCAATTTGGTGTACTTCTTCCAAAAGAGCAGGTCTAGCCGCAATTATTAGACAACCTTCGCAAGATGCCATCAAGATATCGAGAGTATAAGGTTTCGTTTAAATCTCCTTTAATGGTTGAATGTCTCGCAATAAAAAAAGCAGCGGAACAGGTTGTGGCTCGTGGTATTTCAAGTATGATCATCGAAACAGATTCTCAAATTCTCGCAAAAGCTATCTCATCAAAACAAAAAAAATTCAGAGATTTATGGCTTCTTTGAAGACATCAAAACCATATAGAGCATCAAATGTATTAGCAGACTCACTGACAAAACAGACTCTAGAAGATTTTGTAGTGAACCAGACGTAATTTTTTATTGAAATAGAAGTATTATGATCAAAAAAAGAAAAATTCCTATAAGAAAAACATTATTTATTTGTAGAAATTTACATACAATGCCATCGGTTTTTAGTACAATTTAAAGTTTTCATTAAGGGTACTAGAGACAAATCATATTTCAACTAAAAACATCAAATTTATTTTTAAATAATTTTTAAAAAATAATATATATATATATATATATATA
>OVBE01001196.1:0-32440 GCA_900406425.1 Iberis pinnata | reverse complement strand
GTACAAAATACCATTTTGTCCTTGAAAAGGTGAGAGAGAAAAAAGGAGTGGTATTGACGTGATGTTTTATTTTTTCTCCTCAATTTTTAAAATTAATTAGTTGATAATATATATATTTTTAAAAAATATAAATTATATCAAAATTTATAATTTTTACACTCTATAAACAGACATTTGTTTTTTTGTATTTGGACACAAAAAAAAAGTTTCAGAACGTCTGTGTACAAGATGCTTTATGTACACGACGCTTTGTGTACACGATGCTTTGTGTACACGACGCTTTATGTACGTGATACTAATTATTCGGGTGTACACAATGATGATGCGATCTATGTACAACTTTGTGTATAATGCAACATGTATATAGCGTCGGGTACACAATGGATGTGTACACGATGCTTGTGTACATCATGCTAATGATTATATGTACACAAAAATAATGCAGTCGTACACAATGATAATGAATTCTATTTACAATGTTGTGTACAATGGACGTATAATTATTAGATGTACACAATGCTGATGCATTCTATGTACAACGTCGTGTATCATGTAACATGTACCATCACGTACACAATAATGTGTACACGATGCTTGTGTACATCATGTTAATGATTATATGTACACTACACAACAATAATGCACTCGTATAAAATGATAATGTAGTCTATGTACAATGTCGTGTACAATGGACGTATAATTATTAGATGTACACAATGATGATGCAGTCTATGTACAACGTCGTGTATAATGCAACATGTACCATCACGTACACAATGATGTGTACACGATTCTTGTGTACAACTTGCTAATTATTAGATGTGTACATTTAATAATTAGCACGATGTGCACACGCATGTGTAAATCATACTAATGATTAGATGTACACATTTAATAATTAGCATGATGTACACAAGCATTGTGTACATAATATTGTGTACGTAACGCTATACACATGCTGCATGATACGCGAGGTTGTACAAACAAGCATCATGTACATGACGTTATACAAATGCTGAATAGTACATGACATTGTACACAGACTGAAATATCATTCTGTACATAGAATAACTAGCGTCATGTACACAAAGTATTGCGTACACAGACGCCATGAAACTTGTTTTCTTTCATGTGTCCGAATTAAACAAAACAAGTGTCTATTTATAGAGTATAAAAAGTTAAGAATTTTGGTATAATTTTTATTTTTTTTGTATATATATATTTTCAAGTAATTGGTTTTCAAAGATTGGAGGTGAGAAAAAAAACAAAAGAGAAAATCTGACACATCTCAGGAGAGAGAAAAGGGTAGAGTGTAGTTATATAGAAAAATAAGGATATAATAGAGAGAAAAAATTTATCGTTCCTCTCTAAAGTATACCAAAAACACAAAGTCAATTAATGTGTAAATACTTCTCACAAAATACACCTTCATGAAATTTACGTTTTACGTCTCTGTCTTAAGAGCTTGTGTTGACAAGACACTAAGATAATGTTCATAAGTATGACTATCATATTACATATCGAAAACTTATGTATTCTTGCATCCTCCAATTGGGAACGGTTTGTTAACCTACACTATAATGAAAAATATCGAAAGGATCTCTCTAAATCTGAAGAACAACAAGGTCTTACCATTTTCTTAAGATGAGCTGAAACGCTTCAAATGAAGGAGGAAACGAAAGGATCTCTCTAAATTGTTCTTCGTCATGGAATGTATAATTGCAATCTAAAATCAATCTCATCATGTTTGTTCTTGAGACGGCTAAGAAAAATTTTGAGAGATAATTTTTACTTAAGGGTTTTAACAAGCTTAGAACGAATGAATGGTGAAGATCAAAACAGGTGAAAGATCGGACGGTATTCAAGTTTATGAAAACTCTATCCGCCTTTTTTTTATCATTGGCTGCATTTTCTCATGCAGCTAACAACATTATTTTCTTATCATAACATTAACAATAAATTAAAATTTTAAATAATTACNAAAATTTAAAATTTGAAATTGCCCTAATTGTTATTAGAGTGAATTTTTTGGGAGTAATATTACGTTTTTCTATAAATAAAAAAAGTCATAACTTAAATCTAAGATTTGGTTCTACCACTATATAAAACAATAGGGTATAATGTTCGAGTTTATGGTGTAGGACAATTTTTTTCTTTATAAATGTAACTCTAGATATTGATCTTCGTTCAATTTTTCATGTTTGCGATTGGATTTCCCGGCCTATTTCGGATCATTTGCCTCAACTTTTTTGCTGAGCCCTGTAGGCACCTTCTAGCCTCCTCCACCAGATCCACCAGTCTGTTTGAAGCGAGATCTGACCAATTATGCCTTCCATTCTCCGGAGTCTAGGTGCGTAGTTGTCACTTTCTCTGTCTTTGGAATGTGTGACAGGTTCTCTTTCCTCAAGGAAAGACCATTCAGCTTTTTCCAAGAAGAACGTAGTTTTATTTTTCCGAAGTCTACTGACATATTTTATGGGGCTTTAATGATTTAATAACAGCGTTAGTGTGAACGTATGAAATTTCAAAAGCTTAATAATTCATGCACGAACTGTCTACAAATATGAATTCATGTATGAAATTGCACAACACCTAAATTCATGTATGAATGCGATATATTGTAATAGTTCGTGTATGAATTGACCGATATCTCACCGAAGTCTAGAGAGGACAAGTGCAGCAGAAATTTCTGCCTTGGTTTGATGAGTCGTGATGTGTTCTTTGATTTTTTTATGTTTCTTGGTTAATCTTGGCATGTTTTAGTGGTGTAGCGGTTCTTTGTACTCTGTTATGCTTTTTGGTTACTAGTTTGTGCAGTTCTTTAGCTCTCGGTATGTCGGGCTTTGACTCGTGAGATTTTGTGCTTTGTTTGTCAAAATCTACGGGCTTAGGTGGTTTGTTTTTGATATCACACTAGTATTAATTAATTGATATATTTATATGGGGAAAATGCCATATAAATCCTTAATATTCAAATTTTGGCCAAAAACTCTTGAACTCTTTAGTAATACATTTAAATCTTATATTTTCTTATGGATCTATTTAAAAAACTTTCCGTTGAGTAGAACAATTTTAAATCGGTTATTAGTCAACAATTAACTACTCTTAACATTGTTAACCAACACTGTTAATGTGCTCGTTAATCTAGACGCTACATTTTGATTAAAATAAGTAGATTATAAAAACCCGAACACAACGAGAATCTCCATTGTTACGAACTAAGCTCTGTTTCTCTGCCGTTGTTATGAGGTTTGATTTTATCTGACTTCATTCTCCTAGCTTTTACAAGGTTCGTGTGCATTTTTCATCATTTTTGAATTGGATTATCGATTTTAGGTTTTTGTTTTCGGACTGTAGGTTTTGTAATTGTTGTTGAGAGGTGTAGTCTTCTGATTGTAGGGTCCGGTTAGTTCAAGTCACAAACTTCTATATCATAAACACAAATTATAAATCGTGGAATCTCATCAAAGTGTCTATGTGGTAGAGCTGTTAAAATTTTCACTTCCAAACTCAAAAACACCCGGGCTGTCTTTCTCTCATATGTGAAACAAATAAAGATGTAAATTTGATATGTGTCTATTCTCATTTGTCGTTTGTTATCTCTAATATTTTTTTTGTATTCAAGTTATTGTATTTAATTATTTTGTAGGTTTTAAAATTTGTTGCATACATAAAGATTATGTCTTTAAATGGGTTGAAGAAGCAGTTTTAGAAGAGGTTGAAGATGCAATGGTTAAATATATACTTCTTGAATTTGAATTAGGCAATGTGAAATTGATGATTCAAGAAATTATAGATGTTGTGAGAGAATTAAGACAAATTGTTGTTTCTTAAGGATGAGATTAGAAAATCGTGGAGAGTAACCAAATTCATCGTTATTTATGTATGTTTTATGATAATGACACTAGCTTATCTAGTCGTAAATGGTGGAGAGAAGAAGTTATTTAATATTTAAAAGTATTGTACTTCGAAATTTCTATTAAGTTGTGTTTTTGAGGATTTGTAGTAGCTTGTTTCGTGCAATATCTAACATTAACCAATAACAAAATCAATATCGAAGACAACCTTTTTCAACTAAGTTATCTTCCCTAACCTGATGAATCCGTTCGTTCTTATAAGTGTTAATTTGATACATTTTTCATTGATATTTTTGGTTATGAATTCACAATTTTGAGTTTTACATTCCTGCTATTTCTAACATACTCGTAGAGCCTTCTTTCAATCATACGAAAGAAATAAGAACTATTGGAAGGGAGGTGCAAGGGTGAAGTTTGGAGAAGTCATTATTGTTAAGCTTAGACGCTTAAAAAAAAAGAACCCGAATTGCTTCCACAAGATGCTAGATATCGAATTTACCTTTAATTTTATAGTATTTTTAAATTTTAGAATATTATATTCTTAATTAATTTCTATTTTTAGTTATTGTTTAACTTTTATAATTAATTAATTTTAGCTTAGTTTTTATTTAATATTTGAAATATTTATTGTTTAATTTTAAATAATAGGTCGGTTTTCCGTCGTTTAAAGCTTGACTTGGGATTGGGATTGTTGACTTGTTACCTACGAAATATCGATGGTCTCCATACTGATAGAAAGAGTCGTTGTAAATTTTTTTTGTAATGCCATCAGTTAGTTTTTGGTGAAAAATCGACGGATTTGTTTTACTGACGCCCTTCAGATGACCAATTTTTTTTGTTATTATTTCGTTGGTTATGGAAAAGAACGACATAATAACGAGAGTAGTGGTTGTTGATTTACCGTTGATTTCTTGTAGTGCATGAAATTGACACTATTCTATGTCTTCATCTCTTTCTACTGCAACCAATAGATACCCTTTACTATCTCACTTAAGAAATGCTCCATGTAGACCTATAATAGGTCGACAAGTGTCTATCAAAGTCTCTTTGTGATTCTACTTCCTCTAGTTGCCCCTGGAATGGAGTACCATGGTTTCATACGTGTTGGACCTAAGAATCTTGGCTTGACAATCCGAAATTTTGGCAAAGTGAGCTTCATGGCTTGATTTTCTTTCTCTTAAAAGTCTTTACCTTTCTTTTCTATACTAACGGTCAGTGACAATAATATTATATTCTTTCTTTATCTCGTCCACCATTTTCTTAGTAGTCAACTTAGCATTTATTCTCAGCCCCTTCGAGAACAACATGTGATTGATGACCTTTAAATCATTATCGAGTAACCTGATCTCATGCATACATGTTCATTGATATACATTTTAATTTGAATTATGTGTCTTCTTCTCTCATACGGACAATAGACCCGCCACGGGCAGTTGAATTCTGGATTGGAAGACTTTGCAATAAGTTTTGTAGCCGTTGATTTGTACCTCTTGATATCGAATCTTGTCTTCAATGAATACCTAATAAAAAAATATCTTGAAATCTACTACACAAGCAAAATTCTTTCCCGAAGCCAAAAGCTCATCATTGTTAATAGAATTAGCAAGCATTTCTTTACGTTCTACCTTGTCTTCGTCTTCATCCGATAATAGTGGATCAGGGAAATTCTCATCAACAAACAACTAACAATTTACATCCTCATTCTGTGCAGTATTACCATCAAAGTTTCGACTATCACCATTGATATACTCACTTACACGCACACTTTCGGGAGCACATACCTCTCGACAACTTCTAGGCTCGACCACATCCACCTCAACTGACGCACCAACACAATCACAGCGTCGAGGTCAGATTTTTGGTCTCCTCTCGGCCATTACTCTATCTCGAAGATGTTCGCGTATAACAAATTATACTTTAACCATTGATGATTGGAGAATAAATGAGAGTAACGAAACTGAAACTCGACTTGGAACTGGGCAATTAGGTGGCTCGTTTTTTTCAGCTGGTTCGCGTAGGAGATGAAGGTTAAAGTAAAATTGCGGAATTTTTAGGTTTGATAGGGTTTTAGTTCATCATTTTATATTCTCTGGTCTAAAATGTTGTATGTTTGTTTAACAACATCATTAACGAGTTAACAAACGATTAGGTTAACAATGTTAAGTCTAGTTAACTGTTAACTATTGACGGGTCTAAAAGGGCATAGTCAATGAAAAGTTTGATCTTTAAATAGATTCATAAGAAAATACTTTAAATGGCTAACTAAAGAGTTCATGCTTTTCTTGCCAAAATTTGAAAGTTAAGATTTAAATTACATTTTACATTATAAATATGTATAGATTAAATTAAAGAGTGATTCCATAAATACCAAAAAATTATTCATATTAAAAAAAAAAAATACGCCCTCACAATAATACTATAAACATAAAAATTGAATATTAAGGGTTTAACAATAAAAATTTTCGATTTGGATTCACTAATTAGAGTTTCTAGTTTAGTTTTGAAGGGATTAGAGTTTAATTTTGGAAATTTAGGGTTTAAATATGGCATTTAAAGTTTTTTTGATCTGTACTATTTTTATAACAAAAATATTTTTCTGAAACTTTTGGAATAATTTGGGAGTTTGCGATAAACCAGCGCTTTCACCTAGACGTATACGCCCTAGGCAAAATTTAGACATATGTAAAAAATTTATAATTATATATACATCTATATATAATTTTGTATTATATAATATGATATGTTATATTTTAATAAAAAATTAATAGATAAATGGTAATACAAATTCTAAAAACTGAATAACATTTTCTTATTTAATTTTCTATTCTTTTGCAAAGAGAAGAAATGAGTGCTTTGTTGAAAATTTATTATTTTATTTTGTTAACCACATTGTTTACATTTTACTAAAACGATTTTTTTTTTACTAGAAATAAAAATAAAAATGTAATTCAGTTAAAAATAAGTTGTTTTGGCAAAAAAATAAATATGAACGACTTTATAATCCTGTATGGACGCTTAGGCAGCGTCTAGGTAACACCTAGGTGGATTATGCGGTGTCTAGATATTCAAGTTTTCTGAAATCGCGTAAATCGCTACATTTATCAATCGTCTAGCGCCTACGGAATGCTTAGCGTATTTTTGAAAGTGGTTTTAACACATTAAGAAAGTGAAAAGTAGCCAATTTTCTCTTGAATTAAATAGTACGTAAGTCATTATTAAATCGAGTTGACTATGGTATATAACAGATTATAAAAGTGAAAAGTAGCCAATTTTATAACCTTGCCAAGAACTTGCTTAACTTGTTTTTTTAATGTTAATTTCAGTTAAGGATGGCACGTTAAGATTCCAAAATAATCATTAAACTATAGTACACTACTGTTAAGAAATATGTATTGATAAAATTACTTGACAAAATAGAGAGTGTATTCAATATAAAATTCGGAATGACTTATATGATACTGACTAATTTTATGTTATTGAAATAATAATTTTGTAATATATTATTATGCTCAGTATAATTTTGTAATATATTATGATGCTCGAAAAAGTTATCTTCCTTTAAAATATATTGGAGATTTTAGAATATATTAAAATTCACCTAAAATCATTTAAAAATTCATTAAAACTCAGAGTAACTCAAGTTATTCAAAATATTTGTTTGATTACACCCACCTAATTTGTTATTGCATTTATTCTTAAACTATACCGCAATATTTTCGGACTATTAGCTCTATGAACATATAGTCAAAACAAAGATCTTTTACAAATTTAACCAAAGATTAAGCTCGAAATATTGTACCTCCTCCTCTTTTTTCTTCTTATGAATGGTTCCTAAACACTTTCGTGTTTGGTACCTATCATCAATTTATCAAAAATGCTAATTTTGTTTATTCATGCACGAATTAACAAAAGGCTCCTTAAGAGTCAAATATATCGGATGCATACACGAAATACTACAAATATGCTAGTTCATATATCAAGGTAATTTAAAAACACAAATCGTATATTAAGGAGTATATAAAGTATAATATACAAATTTTATTAAAATTTTCTTCCCAATATTTTATATAAGGATCCTTAATATGTAAATTTTTATATATTAAGGGAGGTGTATTCAATATGACATTTGAGAGGATTTGAAGTGATCTATTTTTAGTGGAGTTTTTAAGAATTTGTAGTGATTTTGGAAAAGTTCTCTACAATTCCACATAAAATCAAGGGATTTGAACTTTGTATATTTTTAAAAGAAACCCTACTAAACCACCATCAAATCATTCAAAATCTATAACTTAAAATATTTCCAATAGCACTGAATTTCATGTGACTTTTTAAAGTTCTTGTTTGAATAACACTTGATTTGTCATTTTAAAACAAATCTTCCCAAACGCTGTCAAATGTCATATTCAGTAGACCCCCCAAAATTTTACGTTAATATATTTGGTATTTTATAACGTGAACTTTTAATCATTTCTTATATTATGTGTTATTTTTTGATGATTTTAACATTAAAGTACGTTTTATATTGAAAGATGACAAAATATTGCTTATATCATCTGATACCTTATAACTATACGTATTTAAAGGTAAGGTACCTATAAGTATTTGTTTGTTATAAGATTACCAAAATAGTTTTTATCTAGTACTTTTCGACCTCAAAATAAGTTATAACTTTTTAATAAAATGATGAAAAATAATTAACACAAAACAAGATATGAAGTTTCCCCAAACTTTCATTTAACAAATTCCGATGGATTTCTATCAGAATTTAGTAACTTAAACCAGAATAACTTCTTCTTCCGATTTCTCTGACACTTCCTCAAATTTTCTCATTTCCCTCTACAACAACTGCTTCAATCCATATGGAAATCCAATTTCTCACCCACAAATGTAGGTTTATATGTGTTTATGATGTTTCTTATGTTGTTAAGCATAAGAAATCAATTTCATTACATTTATAATATAGTGTTAATCAATAGCTTTTTAAAAAATCTAGTGTTATTGGTTCTCATATTTGAAATCTATTCATTGTTAGAGTTAGAAATCTTGTGTTATTAAATGAAAGATTTTAAATAATATTTTAATATCCAATGTTATTCAAATCATTAAAGATTTTTGAGATCTCTGTATTTTAACAAATATTTAGATTTAAAATCTAGACAAACTGCAAAGATTTTTAAAATATTTCTTTAATAATCATGTTGACATTTAAAAATCTTAACGAATTAAGCTAGTAGATGTTTGTATTTTGATTATTCTAAATCAATATGTTGTGAGATTTTTGTGGTTTTATCAATTTGCTAGATTTAGGGTTTTGTGTGTAGAATTTAGGTATTTTAGATTTATATGTTAGATGATAGGTTTCATTGTTAGAATATTGGTTTTGCTATGTTAAAATCTTTTGTATTTTGAGATTGAGAATATTTTAAAAAGATTATTTAAAACTTTTTATCTATAATTTAGGGATTTTTGATTTATATATTCGATGATACATTTTAATGTTTAGATTTAGGGCTTTGTTATGTTAAAATCTATGTATTTTGAGATGGATGATTATTATGAATAGATTATATATTTAACAAGTTGGTACAATTTTAGGTAAATTTTATAATTATTATAATAATTATTTTTTTGATGACCCTCGTAAAATTTATTATTTGGAATGAATTTATAATTATGCTTTAATATTTAAATAGGGTATATAAAATGAATAATTTATTTAAGAACATAAAAGTTAATAAAAATAATTTTTAAATATCTTTTATTATATATGAAATTTTATATTTTATAAAATTAATTTAGATGTAATTTAATTAGTGTAGATGAGTTTATATGGTTTTATGAAATTATATATTTGTTTTTTTTATGAAATATTAAATTTATTGGCCAAAAGAATAAAAGAGGTTTATTTACAAAGAGACAAATCAATAAGGAAAGCGTAAAGCAGCCAATAGCTAATGAAATAAGAAGTGGTAGGCCATGGATGTCTTATGTGGTAGTATGGTCTTGGTTTGTCTCGTTAAAACCTGAATCTAGAAAATCTTATGGGATAAATTTAGAAGCAGGAAAAAGAGTACAAACTGTCGACCCCAACCTAAGAACGATCCAGGAAGTGGGAAGAGAATTGCCAAAACCGCTAGGCATGAATTTGAAGCCAACGAGCCGGCAGGGAATGGTACTCCAACGTTGATGGATAATGGAGACTAACCAACTGATAAGTGATGACCCGAACAATGCGAGATCGTAGATCAATTATATAAATTTTTTGAATTTATATGATGTTTACTTTACTTTTCTTTTAATGAATTATATTAATATAAAATTTAATTATATTATTATAATAAATTAATTTTGTTTTTCATGAACTTATTAAAATTTTAAGGATTTATTTTATTTTTAATGAACTTAGATGATTTATTTTGAGTGTTAATTATTCATATGTATTTAAAAGTTTTATAATGATTTTTTATTTGTTATTGTTTATTCATGAATATTTGGATATTTTATGAAAGTTATCTGATGCTATCAGAGGATAAATGGAAAACTGGCAAAAATTTCCAACGGATTATTTGGATGGATTTTTATTTCTTATGAGTTAGAAGTGATATATTTTTCAATTAAGTCCTTTGGAAATAGTCATTTGTGATAGATATTGTTGTTAAGTTCGAGATTTTTTTTTTGTTATGCTGACTTTTAATTGCTAATTTTCTGTAATAGAAAACAACAAATACTATTTTACCAAAGTCTCCAAATATTCAATCAATCAAGTTGTGAAAGCCTTATAGATAACATAATGTTTGGGTCAAGGAAAAACAAAATGATTATAAGTTTGAATGATATCATTATTTTAAATAATGTTTTTTAGTTAGCATGTATTTCCAATATAAATAGTCTAAATGCCTTAAAAGGGCAACACACAAAATACAAAGCAACCGAATAAACATACGATGAAAGCAGCTTCAACCGCATTGTTGGTGATCTTTGTGATCCTCACGGTCGCCACAGCATCTTTGGCTTATCAGAATGAACCGGTGTTGGATGTCATAGGGCGACCGGTTAAGCCCAACACAACGTATTTTATATGGACCACTGATATACCTATAGGTATTCATGGGTACATACGCCAAGATTACATATGTCCACAAGTAGCCGTATTGTCGAGCCCTCCCACAGGTGTTCAATTCTTGCAAGAGTCAAAAGCAGATTATGTACGTTTAGACACCGATATCAGCATTAGGTACATCGGGTTCGATTTATGCCCCGAATCTGCCATCTGGAGAGTTGATCAAAAATCCTCTTACGAAACCCCTGACGTAACCGCGACTGGACTGGTGTTCACCCACGACAGTACTTTCAAGATCCAGAGATTACTCGACGTCTACAAGTTTGTTTACAAGTCAATCGATGTCGGTGTGTTCACGGACCGAACAACTATGATAGATCACTTGGGTCTTAGCCAAAATGATCCCCTCCCGGTCATCTTTGTGCCGGAGATATCAAATTGAAAGTCATGTACTGGCTCGGTCGTTGCTTTATATTTGATCTAAATAATACCAACTAGCTTCGTTCTTTATGGAATAATGCATGTGGTTGAAACTAATGATTGATTATAAGAGTACTTTATGTTTTCTAATTTGAAGTTAAGGTACTTTACAAATCTAATTGGAAGATAACGTACTTCACCATATCAAATTACTTTTCTATACCCAATTTAAATATAATACAAATTATTTATTAATTTTATAAATATTTAAATTAATTGTATATAATTAATATATTTTCAAAATTGAAAACACCAAAAATTAAAGAAATATTAAATTTTAATGAGTGAAATTACCTTTCTAATATCAACAGTTGTTTTATTAAAGTCCAAAAGTCTCTTGTAATTACGCCTACATTACGACCTCCAATGCAAGAACCAAGTTTGACATATTCAACAATCTCATTCACACGGATAATTTCCTAACACAAATTCGCTTCATGTGAATGACTTTCATTCACAAATACAACATCATTTATGAGAACAATTTTTGTGCATGTGTTTACTTCACATGAATCAATTGTATTCACTGATTCAATTTTGCCATTCACATGAACAATGTCGAAGCACAAGTACTCTTCATAAGAATGAGTTTCATTCACATATGCAACTTGAATATTCACAAAAACAATTTTGAGCCCAAATTTGATTCACATGAATTAGTTTCATTCACATGAATCAATTTCATTCACGGATATAACTTTACCATTCACAAAATAATTTTTGATTCACATACTACATCTACAAAACATTAGCTATTTGGTATTTTTTTTTTTTTGGCAACTTTTAGCTATTTGGTAACTAAAATGATTGTGTGCAGAAATTTTCCAATATTAATTACCTCTCATATATATATGTCGAAGTAATAAATAAGTCATTGATATTTTATTTCCTTTCTTATTTCTAAATTAATCGTTTATTTATTTGTATTATGGATATCTTTTACACATTTATATGAGGGTATTTCGGGTATAAAATCAATGGTATACCTAAATTCCTGATTGAACCACATAAAATATCCTAATACAAATTATGAATCATAAACTACCTAACTGGCAAATTTACTACGCATATAAATCAATTAATCAAACTGGACATAACCTGTTCTCCATGCTTTTAATTAATCAATGAAATTAATTTAATTTCATTATAAAGCAGTCTACGGTTTGTAGTTAACGGTTTTTTCAAAAGACCTAAATCTATAATGTATTATTTTGCTAAAGAGTCAATTCATAGCTAGCATTTTTGATAAATTGATGATCGATACAAACGCGAAAGTGTTTAGGAACCATTCATAAGAAGAAAAAAAAGGAGGAGGTAGAATAGTATATAATTATATCTAATTTTTGCAAGCTCAAAGTCTAAGAGAAATTTATGTACATTACCATATATGTTAAACTATTTATCTCATATACCATAATGTTCAAACATTATGGTCAATACCATAATGACTATGCAAAGAAGACCAAATTGCCCATCAATTGAGCCTCTCACCATATTCCCGCTTATCTCGAGAACCGCAATATTTAAACTTTTTAGAAATAAAAATCAAATTGTCTCAGTTGTCAAATCGAATCTTTTTCAGATTTAATGGCAGTTTTACTTTCTCTCCTCCATTTCGAATTCCCCATTTTCGTTCTTTTCCATCTCTCTCTTTCTCTTAGTTCTATCTTCTTCTATGATTTTTTTGCTCTGAAACAAAAAATGTCTACTTTGATTAGTTGTAGGAAAAGTGCTCCTAAGAAACAGGGCTCCTAAACCGCATGCAAATGGAAAAGATCTTGAGGACACTATGATGGAGGATTTTGTCTTTCATCCATCAAAACTCCCTGCAAGACTGTACGCCACTGGTCGCTATCCTCCAAGTGGTCGAATAAACTCCTTTTCGAAGCCGGAGTTCCTCTTAGATCTTGTTGAGGAGTTGAAAGGAACCCCGAATTTGGAGTATGTAAAAGCTTCCTGTTTTGGTCGACTATTTGAGAAACCTGTGCAAAAATCATCATTATGCGGGAAACTCGTCCATCAAATTTTGTGCATATCATTGGTTACATTAAGGAAAAACGAGATATGGTTTGTGTTTGGAGGGTTTCCGTTTAGGTTTTCACTCTGGGAGTTCGGAATTGTAACAGGACTGCTATGCGGCCATTATCCTAGTCCCCAAGAGATAAAGAGATTACAAACTCCAAGCGACACCAAAAAACCCTACTGGAACGTTCTTTTCCAAGGAGAAGACGATGATTTGCCAATAAAAGATGTCGTGGACATCTTGAAACAGGACGCTGAGTTGCCTCAGTGGGATAGAATGCCGTCTGGGCAAGGCATAGGCTAGCCTTAATTGTGATAGTTGAAGGCTAGCCCATTAAAATTTTGGGTTAAAGGTGCAAGCCCATTAAAATTTTGGAAGACAAATTTAAACAATCTCACACGGCCACTCACGGTGCCACTCTGGCTTTCCAGCTGTTCTTCTTCAAGGTGATACCTGGCCTTGAGAGATTCCTACCTGATCCAGATGATCATAATACTTTCACGGATGAATTTTTTCAAAGCTTTTCAGCCTTGAAACTGTTTCACAATTCGAAGATCAAGGAGGTGAAATATATGGACGATGTAAGTTATGGGAGTTTGGAAATATATTTTTATCATGGCTTTATCTTTTGAATATTTTGAGTTTTGTCTATTTATTTTTTGTGCAGCCATTGTGAAGCCATACTTGGACAACGAGGGACATACAATGGACGAGGACATTAATGAGTGGGATGATGAGGTGGTGGACAATTCGATAGAATACATGGAACTTCTTATCAGATATCAATTCCAGTTTTCAAGGATATGTGGTTAGGGAGTTACTCAAAGTAGCCTATGATATCTATCAAGAACAAGCAGAAGAGTAAAGCGAAAAAGCCAAAGAAAAGGGCGAAAGAAAGCGTGGGCAGGACGAAGTTGGGGCTCAAGATTCAAAACAGGTTGACATCAAAGAAATTTTTGAGCTATGGAAGTAATGTATGCATCTCGCGACGCTGAGATGAAGAAGTTTATCGAGAACACGAGGAAAATCATGATGAACGAGATGATGGACAACATCATAAGCGAACTGCGTCAATTTGGAATGATTTGTAGCAGGACAAAACGTCTCTCAGTTTCACATTCGTTGTCACATGGTACTAGTTCTGGCAAGACAATATCACATAATAGTAACTCACCTAACAAAATGGGAATCACAGGTGGGGACAACCTCGATCCTTTTTCGAGTGTTGGGAAAATAGTCCAAGAGAACGAGAAAGCACTTGGGACGGCGGTGATGACAGAGCAAAAAGAAGTAAGAGAGTTATCTACAGACCAGGTAAATTAAATCTATGTGTTTAACATGCAGACAAACATATGATCAACAATGAGCGCTGAAAAAGTGATTTTTATATGTTGCAGTTGACCACTATTAAAGAAATTGGAGGCGGAGTTGAAATAGATCAGGTCCAAATAGGGGGACCAGATGTTGGTGGACAACATGGGTCCAACAAGATCAATGAATTGGTCATAGAGAAGGTAACAACAATTCGTAAAAAAGGAATATAACCATAAAAAATTAGAAACTAACATGGTCCATATGCGAGGAGACAAATCAGATGGAAGTTGAAGGTGTAGCTGACAAGGATCATGTTACAGAGCAGGGCAGACTAGATGGTAGTGGACAGTCCTGCGAGAATTCGGTTAGAGAATTTTTTTACAAAGAAGGTAACAACAATTCATCAGACTGAGAAATTACCACAAAACATGTGTTCATGTTGTAGGAGACATCGCAGATGGAAGGGGAAGGTATAGCTGAGAAGGACAATGTCCAGAGTGGTGGACTAAGTGGTAGTGGACATAACAGAGAAAACACAGTAAAGGAATTGGTAACAGAGAAGGTAACCAAAATTCATGACACATTCAAGTTACCATAAATCTTATACAAACTAACATGATCCTTGTGGCATGAGAGAACTCAGATGGAAGTAGAAGTAGTATGTGCCGGCGACGAGCATCAAGAGATGCTTGCCAAGGACACAGAGGTGATGGCCGATGACACCGAGGATAAGTCGAGGACCGGTGTAGCCGTTGAGACAAAATAGATGAGTATGGTTCATGTGCGCTGTTCAAAGACTATGGAAGTAGATCAACGTTTTAAGGAACCACTTAGCACCAGGTGCCCTGTATATGCATTTCAGGTTGCCAAAATTATATTGTCTAAATTTTTTCAAATATTTACATATTTCATATTTTCTTATATTAAGATTTTAGTAAATGAATTTTGTTGCTTTCAATTCAGTAACCAAGCTAACATAAGGATGTTTAAATTTTTCAGTTTCATATCCAACTTAAGTTAGGATTACAAACGACTACAAAAACCAAAAGCATCATAAGTAATTCACAAAATATGGCTTGAAATAAGTTACGAAGCATCTTAATTGCTTCATTTCAGTTTTGAAGCTAACAAATGGATGTTAGAAACTACTTTTTCTCCTTGCGTATCCCTAAAAATACACATCTAAACAGGATTTTTTCAACTGGTCCTATTATGTCCATACTGGTTACATGTCGAACATTTGCGCTTCACTTTTTGCGTACCCTGCAAATTTTACGTCAGTGGACAGCAGTGGCAAATATTTAACAAAACAATGGTACAAAATAACATACCTGGTGTTCTCCCTGCGAAGGAATTCTAGTGGTCCTTGGTCTTCCCGATCCTCTCTTTGTCTTAGGAGGGTTTAGAGTCTCCTCGTCCACCACAATATTTGTGTCCCTTTCTTTAGTAGGTGGTAGAATTTTTTATGTCCACAGATTCTCACATGTTTTTACGGAATAACATTCCCCCATGAGTCTGTAGATGTCTACTTTCTTTAATCCTACACATGCAAGAGCATGACTACACGGGACCAACAACACATCAAAGTCCCTACAAGTGCACGTAAGTCAACTGTGAAGACCCACCCGTTACTGTCGTTAACTTGAAAAATCCAGTCCGTTGCTGCAACCACAGCCTAATTTGTAGCAGCTTTTAGATGTTCTTTTAAGAGGTCTTCAATTTGTGGTGTACAACGGGTGGACGTTTTCCTTGATTTCTCTCTTCTTGTGAAAAACCATTTCATTAGCATTGTGCGGATGGCTTCTACCATGATTGCAATGGGAAACCCTAGCGAGTCCTGAAGTACAACATTCAAGGATTCCAAGATGTTTCTATTTATAAGATTGTAACGCATACCCGGAAAATAAGTTAGTGTCCAATGCGGCAAGCCAATGTCCACCAAATACTTGGCACAATTCTTGTTTTGGTGTTCGATCTCCTCAAATTAGTATCTAAAATCACCCACCATGTACGCCCTTGCCACATTTGATACCATGCTTGCAAGCCCCTCACATTTGAACCTATGCTTTACGTTCCTAAATAAGTGCACAATGCAACCGCCATGCTTAGCCCGTGGATATACTTTTTGTAGACCAGAATATATTGCCTGATGCCTGTCGGAGACGAATACAAGATCCTCATTGTCCTCAACAAACCTTGATAACTGTGTGAAAAACCAGGTCCACCCGGTTGTGTCCTCCTCGTTGACCCTTGCCTTTTTCATTGCAATCTCTTTTGTTTTCCAAGCTTTCATATACGAAATAGTCACGTGCAACTCGGATAACACTATAGCAGGGACCTCGCAAGCTCTTGGTCCTTTCGTCCATGAGCATATTTTCTTTTTATTAGTTCACCTAGAATTTTGGCTGTTGCTTTTATTAGCTCAAGACCTATCAAATTTTCGTATTTTTATTATTTTATCTTTTTTAACTATAAAAACCTCTTAGCTAGGTTTTATTTCATTAAGCTTTATTTTATTTTCTGAGAGAATTACTAAGGGAGAGGAGATTCAACCTGTATTTGGAGAAGATTTCTGAACCCTTTTATAATATCTCTATTGTTTTTTATTATGTGTTCTTCTTTGATATTGTGTTGTTCATCCTTTACAATGTCTGAGTAGTCCACTAGTTAGGTGTTAGGGTTTCCTAGGGAATCATGGTTTGATTGCTAGATTTGTCATAAGGAGATAATAATTGTTAGGTTCTTAGTCTAGACTTATTATTAATGCATGAATTAGAGTATCTAACTAGTTTATTGAATTTTAGACTGATAAGCACAAAGAGATTTGGTTTAGAAGTTGGATCTAGTCTAGATGAATAAGTGATTTTGCTTGCGAGAGTATTGTCCTGATTGCTTGTGAACAATTGAATCTGAACTATATTGCATGATCTATTATTTAAAAGACGGCGAGAGTTTGTCTATGATAATTTGAGCATAGGGTTTAATACTCATAGAGGAGATTATTCCATTATTCTCTTTTATGTTGAGAACTATTTTCAAAGATAATCCCTGCATGATGAATTGACTTTACTTAAGGACAAGCAAAGATCTAAGTCTGGGGGAGTTGATATTACTCGGTTTTAACGTTTTATAGTAAGCATTAATGATTTCTATGAAACGTTATCTGGGATATTTCTCTACAAAATTAGTATGTTTTCAGGTTTCTAGGTGTTCGGGACGTTTTGGATGCAAATTGGCATATTTAGGTGCGGGATCCGGTAGAAAGGTCAGAAGTTTTCCATCGTTTGAAGATGGTAAAATTGATGGATAAAGCTGAAATTTAAACACAGTATAGCAACAAGATTTATCTTTCATATGGAAGTGGTTTGAAGTCAATCCATTGATGCATTCAAAAGTTATGGCGATTTTACTGAAGACTGGTCAACATGGCTCGCAAATGAAGCAGGTGCAAGTTCAGACCGATCGGTCCACACTGGACTGACCGGTCCAAAGTCTCTAGAAAAATCAGAAAACACGGACCGATCGATCCAAAGTTGGAGCGATGGATCCGGACCAACCCAGAGCAGCTAGACCGATCAATCCAACCTCCTCTTAGAAATTTGTAGATTTTCCATATTTTGCACATGTGTTCTCAAGACCTATCAACTTTTCCTATTTTTATTATTTCATCTTTTTACACTATAAAAACCTCTTAGCTAGTTTTTATTTCATTGAGCTTTATTTTATTGTATGAGAGAATCAACTAGGGAGAGGAGATTCAACATGTATTTGGAAAAAATTTCTGAACCTTTTTATAATATCTCTATTGTTTTTATTATGTTTTCTTCTTTGATATTGTGTTGTTAATCCTTTATAATGTCTTCGTAGTCTACTAGTTAGGTTTTAAGGTTTCCTAGGGAAATTAAGGTTTGATTGTTAGATTTGTCATAAGGGGATAATAATTGTTAGGTTCTTAGTTTAGACTTGTTATTAATGCATGAATTAGAGTAGCTAACTAGTTAATTGCATTTAGACTAATAAGCACAAAGAGATTTGGTTTAGAAGTTGGATCTAGTCTAGATGAATAAATGATCTTGCTTGCGAGAGTATTGTCTTGATTGCTTGTGAACAATTGATTTTGAACTATATTGCATGATCTATTATTTAAAAGACAGCGAGAATTTGCCTCTGATAATTTGAGCATAGGGTGCAATATCCTGAGAGGAGATTATTCCATTATTTTCTTTCATGTTGAGAACTATTTTCAATGAAAATCCCTGAATGATAAACTGACTTTCAATCCTGATTACCTGTGATTTCCATGATGCATGACACTTTTAATTAATATTTTTAAACCGTTTTAATTTACCGTTTTGATCATTATCAATCTTATTATTCCTGCTTTAGCTTGATTTGAATTGAAATTGAATCGTGTACTGTTTGGTCTATGTGGATTGGATACCTTTTGCTATGCCACATCAGATTTGTGTTTGAAATTTGTTGTCTTGATTTCCATGTTTTCTGAGTCGTGGTGCCTTGTTGCATATATCCTCCAGTCGCAATTCTCGTCCTCGCATACCACAATAACTCTTCACTTGTCAGAACTTCTCACCTTAAAGGTGAATAATCTCTTAACCGAGTACACATATATAGCCTTATCCAGTTTGGATTTGTTCTTGAAAACTAATCCTACATATAGTGCATCTTCCCCCTTTTTCAAATTTTTGTTTGCTCTGTCGCTTTAAATCAGCTTCACATTGTATTCGAAAGGGGCTGGATCGATTATAAAAATAGGGATATCTATTGGAAGGGACGCGTCAAAGTTATCAGATTCTTCTCTTTGATGACCATCATCTTGTCCATTGACTGCTTCTCCATCTTCGCCATCCCTATTAAAAACCACTAGGTTATGTCCACCGCATTCACGGTTTTCTTCTTCAGCAACTATGAGGCATGTCTCGTCTACGACCAAAGCATCTTGTCTACCACCACTTTGATTTGTGTCAACCGAATCACTCACATGTCTAGACGATTCCCCAATTTCTAACACATTTTTTTGTCTTCCAACTGTCTCAACTGACCTCAATAGTTCTAGATGCCCACCACTCAATAATTTTTCCCCATCATTTTCATACAAACGCATAAATGAGTAGGGATCCCAGTCTGTTGGCTACTCGCTTTCAATCAATTCTATCATGTAGTCGTAATCATAACTACGACACTCATCTTCACCACTACATTCACCAGTTCCATATTTTTTGCCTCTTAACCAGTTGTCCATCCTGATCGATTTCGTCCCTGTGTACCTGCTCCAGTAGGCTAACTTCATTTAAGAATTCGTTGTCTTCGTATATATGGTCACTTCATCCATTGACCCTATTAGATCCTCACGATCGATTGTGGTTGTTAACTCTTGGATATTAATTCTAAATGTATCATCTCAGACTTTTAAGTCTAGGAACATATTTAGTCCACCATCATCTTGTTTTCTCGTCCTGAACATTTGGAGGCCGTCATCCGAGTCGACTGTAATGGGTGGCATCTTAGCCTGCGTAAAACTAAACCCGGACCCTCGCTCCAAAAGGTTAAGAACAGTGTTTCTGGCTTCGTCTCAAATGCAGATGCGACCTTTTTCGAGAAACACACGAAGCTGTCCGTTGCACTCAGTGCCACACATTTTGCATACTTTTTTCTTAATACACAGAAATGTCATATTCCACTCTCATTGCACTCTCATTGCCCGACAATAATCAACACATGTCCATCCATATCCGGCCAACAACCATACCCTGCACACATAACAATAAAAAAAATTACCATCAGCGATGATTGTTGTCTATCCACATGTTGTGGATAAACATTAAAAAAATAGAAACATTAACAACCATAAAATTTGGAGTAAATGCAAACACCTACCAACAAATTTCTTTATCTTCACCAGAACCTCGTCCACCGGCGTCGTAGAGATTAGCATTAACGAAGTATGGTGTTACTGCTATTATCCGTTGGATTTAGCATTAAATGCCATTAATTCACGTCAAATCATGCTCCTCATACCACTTTTCGCTTGTTTTTGGCGCCACAAAATCAGGAGGTGGATCGAGGGCATGATAGTCATTTCTCACATGCCACTGTGCCATCGATTTATGGTATTTCCCGAAACATTCCAAACATATGGCATTTTCGGATACATGCGCAGCCAATTATGGCAGTTTCATAAATTCTCCCAAAGTATAATTACAATATGTCACACCAAGAAAATAATAATTACAATATAAATGAGGAAAAAATGCCGATTAGTTTCCGTACACCTTTAATGGTTACTTTTTAGTGAACTTAATTTTTAAGCTTACTAAACAACATTTTCATTGTGTAATTTTTGAATATGGTTCATGTACCCAAAAGATGCTTCGTACCAACGTGCTGTTGGACAGTAAAGTTTAATCAATTGCTGACGTGTAACAGTATCAAGTTGACTTCATTCACAAATGTATTGGGGATATACGATGTCGTTTTGCGTCTATAAATACTTAGAAAAGTTCTTAACTGATACGTGTTAGGTTCTTCACGTTTTCTAGCTCAAAATCTCCAAATTCATTAATTAAGATTGAATTATAGCTGAATGTCGAGAATGATGCGAGTTATTTATAGAATACTAAATCGAGTGCGATTCGAGTATGGGGCAAAGATTTTCTTCAATTTCGAGAAAATTGAGGTAAATTTCTAGATTAGGGTTTATATAAATTAATCTCATATCAGATAGTAGGTGTTAAGTTTGTTATTTTCTGTCATATATAGTAGTGTTTGTAGGCGTTTCGTTTTGTTTAATTCCGTTTTTGGACAGATTAAACTTGATTCCAAGTTTCAATTTTGAATACTTACGACTTACTTGCTTAGGTGTAATTGGTGCACTTGTGAAGGTAAACCATCTGGTCCCTTTATTGTACAACTTATTCCTTTTTTTTTTTTTGAGGTTGCGCACCAATTTTTTGCTGAAAGTGAATGACTACAAATTGTGTGCAAGTTCTTGTTTTATGAATACATGATACTGTACAAACCTAATACTCCATTCGTTTCATAAAATAAGATGTTTTGGTTTAAAAACGTGCATATTAATAAATTTTGTTTTTTTCATTTTAAATATGTTTTATATTATATATCAAAAACACTTGAACAATCAATAAAAATGTGGAATTTTATTTTTGGATGTGGACTATTTCATAGCTTTAGAATTTGCATAGAAGTACGAAAACATCTTATATTTACGAACATAAATAATTCTCCAAATCATCTTATATTATGGAACGGAGGGAGTATAAAAATTTAATTTGACAAACCAGAAAATATTTGTTGGCTAGTGGTAGCCATTTTCTCCCCCGTTTTAATAGATTTTAATATATTTACATATCGTGCAAACATTCAATTATTATCAACTCAAAAATAATAGATTAATCTTCTCTCTAAGTATTATAATTCTATGTGAGAATTACTAAAGAAAAACTCTCTCTGTATTCTAGTAAATTAAACACGCTTAAAGTTCAGATTTGATATGTTCATAACATCTAAGACAATACACTCACAAACAACGACACTTATTCATCTAGACTAGGTCAAGTGTCAAACCAAAATCTCTTTGTATTTTTTAACTTATTATCATAAACTAGGTGACCAAACTAATTCAATCATTCAGAACAAATCCAGACTAAGAACCTAAAAATTTAAATCCCTTTCCGAAAACCCTAACTATCAAACCAGGTTTCCTTGGGAAACCTTAAAATCTAACTATATATGAAACTACTCAAATGTTTTAAAAGAAACAAGCATAATATATTCAAGGGTTAAATAAAAAATGCATAGATATAATAAAAGAGGATTATGAAATCTTCTCCAAAAGTAGTTTTAGTTTAAATCTCGTATCCCTCGGAGAAAGAGAATACAAAAACATAAAAATAATAGTTAATCTAAATAGAATTTCTAATTTCCTATTTAAAGGGTTTAAAAAATATATGGAGAAAATGAAATCTTCTACGACCTTTCGTGAAAAAACTATGCAAAATACAACTTCCTTGCAAAAATAATGCAAAACAGATTTCTGAAACGTTCGATGTAAACTAGAACAATCGATATATTTCTCCTGAATTTTCCAGGAACTTTGGATTGATCTATCCATTAGGAATTGGTCAATCTCCTTTGGACAAGCTTCTTATGCAAGCCAACTTGACCTGTTGGATTGACTTCAAACCACATACATATGAAAGCTAACTCACGTCGCTATCTTTCGTAAAAATGTTAGTTAGATCCAATGGTGGGAACATCTTCAAAGATTGGTAAATTTCCGACGTTTATGTCAGACTCTGTATCTGCATATGTGAATTTGCATCCAAAACATCAAAAAACATCTTAGTCGTCTCCAAAGCCACCTCAAACGTGAAAAGACTTGATAAAAGACTAAAAGACTCTAAAACACACTTTGACTTGATAAATAACTTGATAAAAAACTCGAAACGAAGTGGTAAAACCACATAAAACTGAGTATACCAGCCAGCACCGCTTCCCATTCTCCTTTTCCTTATGTTTGTTTTCACTTGTTTAGGTGTAGTCATCCTCGTCTGCCTCTGTGGTAGCTATTTTCTTCTTCGTCCCTCTCTCTTCGAGTGGAAACTAAGTAGATCTTTGTGACTCTATAAGTAGTCGCAAATTTGCGACTACTTTAAAACTGCGTATAATGTTGTTTAAGTAGTCTTAAATTAGTAGTAAATTTTATTATTTCACAATAAAGAAGTTTATATAAATAACTATGGATTATTTATTCAAAAATAATAATTTTTGAGTATGACTATTTATTGGTCTATTATCTATATAAATTTGCGAAATTATAATCCATAAAAATGTTCATATGGCTACGTCCATTCAAAATTAAACAATCTATTTTACATCTCTATGTGTGGTTATGCTATGAGATATAAACTTAAAGTTTGTGAAGAATGTGAAGAAGGGGAGAGGGAAGTCTTAATTTTAAGTGTAAGGAGTAGTGTATATTGTAATGTCTTGATAGCTTCATCTATTGGATTTTTAATGGTGATTGTAGTCTTATTGGCTATGTGGAGTAGAAGATGAGTGGTGTCTTTGTTTCTAGTATTTGTCTTTGTTTTAGTGTTGTTGTTTTTGGCACTTTTTGTTGGTGATTGTAATGTGTTTGAGTGTTGTTTAATGTACTTTGTATAAGTATTTAAGGAACTTTTTTGTTGTGTTGTTGTGTTATTTGTTACATCAAACTAAGATAACCAAAAGCCAATGAATATCAAAATATCATAATAAACATCCATAACATAATATCATATCCGATAGTAGACACAAAAGAACAAACATGAAATAGGTTTGTAAATTAGTTCTGAAGACACAAAATTAGACCTAAATAGCATACTCTATGGTTCTAAGACAAAAAATAAGACCTAAATAAAAACTTTACTCTAGAAGATTGAGTTCAATTGAGATCGATCGTAGACTCTCTCTCTCTCTCTCTAAACACCTTAAATGGACGATCCATAGAGGGACTCTAAACGGTTCCTACTCCATCGTGTATGTTCCTTGTTTTCCTAATCTTCATTGCTATTCTTCTGGAGTTTTCCTTACCTATGGCTTCGGATTAGTGAATGAGCTTGATGGTGCAGGCTGCGTGATGTTGTTGTTCTTTGTTGGATGCATTGCCTGCAATCAAATAAAGTCGTAAATTGTTGTAGTTAACATGTAACATATTTTTTTGAAAATAAAAATCACTTAAAACTGCATACACTGGTTGCTTCTCTAACAGGTTGAGAGCTACTTCCAATAATAGGCTGAGAGTGAGTTCCCCTGATAGATTGAGAGCTACTTCCAGTAGTTGCTTACTTGTTGGCCTTGGAATTGACTACTTCTAAAACACAAGCAAATGACTTTTGTAACATAGGTATAAAATGTAAAATTGAATCAAGACTGATTTAGAGAGTTCTATTAGAAATTACCTGAGGTGGAAATTTTGATGGTTGTCCACATCTGTTTGTTGGTCATTAAATAACAGCAGCCACAATTTTACATCTCTGACTAATGTTTCCTGCTTGCACACAATTGCCACAATGAGGTATTTTACCATGTCTAGTTGCCATCTCATGATGTTCAAGTGATTCAAATGACTTTTTTTTGTGTCATGCTTCTTAGGGCTACCTCTTGGTTTCTGAATCTCTAGTATTCCTATTGGAAGCTTATTTACATTTTTCCACAAGCTTATTTATCAAACACATATATCACTGTAACACATATAAAATATAAAATTCCCCCATAATATCTTCAGAAAATAACGATTAGTTCTAAACATGTCGTATTTTCGATCGTGGATGGACAGAAAAAATAATTGATCCAAAGATATTTATTTGTTGACAAGTAAACAAGAAGTGTAGGTGAGTTTGTGGAACTAGCTTATTAACAACATTGGTCTCGGAAAACTCGTAAGATGAAGTCTCTATGTTTAGTTTGTAGAAATTCTCATAATATTAAGATTTATTTAGTATGAAATCGCTTATATTGCAATGGTTTAAAGTTTGATTATATGATTTGGTATTTTGTGTGTACTGGTGTACCATATTTTGCCTGTAGTTTAGAAGAACAACCTAGAAAGAAACTACATTTTGGTTTTGGTACATTCATATGGTGAATGACGCACATCGTATATAATAATGTGGAATCAACAAGTATAGAATAGGAAGAACACTAAATTTAGAAGTACGATTGTTTTTAATTTGATATATACGGTTAAACATCCATTATCTAACAGATGTAGGGATGACCACTATGAATTGACAGATGAGATTACTAATGTGATGGTCGATTTCATTAAAGGTGTATGCTAGAAGAAAATATCTTTGCTAGTCCAATTGTTCTACCGTATGAGGTGATTGATGTGCGAATTAACAACTGCAAGATTTATTAGAAAAAAAATTAATATCACACAAGATGTCGTTTAGGCAAGAAGTCTCAATACCAACAAACTAGCGGAAGAACTTTCGTCCCACATAAGCAGTTGTAGTATCTACCATTAACTTAAAGATCAAAGAGATTAATAAATAAGAGTGCATAGCTAGACCGATGAGATAGCATGTTGAGCATACATCACCTGGTGAGATCAACCATCCTTCAGATGCAGAAGCATACGCATTTTTTGGTAATTAACTTATACAAAAAAACATTGTAGAGTCCTAGTTAGCTCTCTACGTTAGATAAGTTTGTACACTTTTTTGTCCGATCTCCAGAGTTTTGGGTTGTATTGCATTGTTTGTTCTATTTTTTTCAAGATTTTAAGAATGTAATACCGAAAAGTATATAATTTTCTTAGTTTCTAAGTCTTTTTGTTGCTAGTTTTAATTGTATGAGTCGTTTGTTTCAAGTTTGACAAAGGGCCAAAACTAGTAATGTCGCCAAGTCTGAACTTGTATTAACGGTGTCTCAATAAGGACCAGGAGAAGGACTGCTGATTCTCTATTACACATCCTAACTCTTGTGTGATTTGCCAAGATTGTTGTTATATAAAATTCAAAGGTGTGAATTTAAAGGAAATAAGAGAAGAAGAGATTGAAAGATTATGAGAAGTATAAGAGAAATTATGAGAATAAAGAGAATGAAGAAGATATTGAGTTGAGAAACACAAAAGAGGCTACAAGAGTTTATATAGATTATTCACAAAGTGAATTAGGTTAAACTTGGGACTTGGACTTTGGGCTTCTTTTCAACACTCCTACTCAAGCTTAGCAAGAGAATAGACGATATGACTAAGCTTGGAACCATAAGTTTACCTCATTAAAAACCTCAGCAAAGAAAATCCTGTAGGACAAAACTTTTACTGAGGGAAAAAGAGTATAAACCTTCTGGCCTGGGGAACGAGTACTCATGTCCTGATGGCTAGCTTTCACACTAACTTTACCTTTATCCCTTTGTAATCATTCAGCTTTCAAGACTCGCCGACTTACAGAACAGGAGTGAAAGCACATTTATGTGTATATCCTCACTAACTGTGAAGAAATATGGGAGTTCGAAAGGTAAACATATACACATTAATATTAAAAATGTCAATTCTAAATTATTTATATAGCTTGTACATCTTAAAATATGTAGGATCTAAATGACACTTATCCGGTTATACTTCCATGATAAATTTGAAGAGGAATTGCACGTTCATAAACAAATTGATTTTCAAAACTAGCTACCACATTTTGTAAGTGTTGGATAAAATGTAATTATCTTTATATTTTATAAGTTTTGGTTTATTTATAACGTTTACAAATATAGGTTAGAAGTGAGATCTCCATTGGTCGCATATTTCCATCTTGGTTGCTTGAACTCGTGAACAGGCCGAACAAGAATGCTACATCCTACCCAAGGTATTGCACGAGAGGATATGCCTTTAAGGTTCACAAATCCGATAGTGGAAGGATGGCTTTGGACAATGGTATATCGTCCAGTTCTGGTGTTGTTGTGTACTATGGACTTCTTCAAGAGATATTGGAGGTCCAATATCCGAGGATATTGAACTTGCGATGCGTTCATGTGTGACTTGTACGATCCAACCGATGGTAGGGGTGTCAAAGTAGACAAATTTGGTGTCATTTCGGGCATAAAATTGGGAACATACGATCCATTCATTCTCGCTTCACAAGCGGATCATGTATACCTTTTTCTTAACATTTGTTATATTTATCATCTATTAAATATTTATAAATGTTGAACTTCATTATATGTAGGTATCTTACATTAAGTACCCACGCTTAAGCCTGCGGAATGATCCTTGGATAACAGTCACACAAGTAAATCGCAGAAGTGTCACAAAAGGAATTTCACAGTAGGACCCTCTATAACGAATTGGGGATAGTGTACTAGCACCGACACCACCTTCTATGGATGTTAATCTTGTGGTCGATTTCTCGGTGTGCGGTGATCTAAATGTGGTTTTACATGACATAGAAGATGGCTCGGGTGAAGAATTTAATTCGGACACATATTCTTTACCATCAGATTATTCATCATAATCTTCTTAGTAGATTCGACATTTTATTTGTATTATTGACATTTATGTTATATTTATGTGTAGATAATAACTTATTTATATTTGTCCACACTAAAATTTATATTTACAAAATTTTCGACTTATAACATATTTATAAAAAAAGTGGCCATATACAACTTAAAAACTTAATATATATATATATATATATATATATATATATATAAATTTTAGAAAATCAAAAACCAAACTACTAACAGATGAATGACGCATTAGTGTTATCCATCAGTAACTCGTCAATAATTTGGATTTTTAAAATAAATGTACTAAGTTTCTAGCTAGTAAATTTATAATTTCATAAGTTTGTGAAATAAGCTATAATGGATTATTAAATTATTTAGAAACTTAAAAGCCATTTCATCAGTAATAGTAATATGTAAGTAAATGGAAACCCAAAATTTTGTTGTAACCATTTCTTTCTAACATTATCTGGAAACTTATTAATTGTAAGACTAATAAGATCATAAATTCATAAGTTTACATATTACAAAACTAAAAAATCTAAAACCCTATGTAGTTATAGCTGATGGATTACTGACGGATATTTGCCTACCCATTAGTAATCCATCATTTATAACTATATAGGGTTTGGGACCCTAAATGCAATTTTATTAAGTATGAACTATATGTTAAAACTTAATTAACATCAAACACAAAAAACTTAGGGTAATTCAATCAAGTAAAAAAAACAAAAAATAAAACTTGAAACTCCATTACATAGAACCATTATACACAAAACTATTTATACACTTATAAGGTATTTATCAATTTCGCAATATTATCAGTGCATGATGATACTGATTATGTCATCATTCATTTGTTTAGACAACCGTACTACACATTTCCATAACCAAACCCTAAAAAATCCCTAAACCCCATTTACATATTACTGACAGATTATTGGAGGATCTACAATTTTCCGTTAGTAATTACTGACGGATAGCCAAATATCCATCAATATTCCGTCAGTTATAACTATATAGAGTTTGAGACCCTAAATGCAATTTTGTTAAGTTTGAACTAAATTTTAAAACTTAATTAACATCAAACACACTCTAAAACACTTAGAGTAATTCAATGAAGTAAAAAACAAAAGTTGAAACTCCATTACATAGAAACATTATACACGAAACTATTTATAAACTTATAAGATGTTTATCGATGTAGTTTGAAATTTTTAAATAAGAAAAGCAAATTTATCAATTTCGCGATAAAATCAGTGCATTATGGTACTGATTTGTGTCATCATTCTTTTATTTAGATAACCGTACTACCATATTTCCATAACCAAACCCAAAAATAATCCCTAAACCCCATTTACCTATTACTGACAGATTACTAGCGGATCTAGGGTTTTCCGTTAGTAATCCGTTAGTAATTACTGACGGATAGCCAAATATTAATCAATAATCCGTCAGTTATAACTATATAGGGTTTGAGATCCTAGATGCAATTTTGTTAATTTTGAATTGTATGTTAAAACTTAATTAGCATCAAACACACTCTTAAACACTTAGGGTAATTCAATCAAGTAAAAAAACAAAACTTGAGACTCCATTACATCGAACCATTATACACGAAACTATTTATAAACTTATAAGATGTTTATCGATGTAGTTTGAAATTTGTAAATGAGAAAAGCAGATTTATCAATTTCGCGATATAATCAGTGCATTATGATACTGATTTGTGTCATCATTCATTTTTTTCGATAATCGTACTACCACATTTCCATAACCAAACACTAAAAAAATCCCTAAACCTCGTTTACATATTAGTGACAGATTACTGGTGGATCTAAGGTTTTCCGTTAGAAATTACTGTCGGATAGCCAAATATCCATCAATAATCCGTCAGTTATAACTATATAGGGTTTGAGACTCTAAATGCAATTTTGTTAAGTTTAAACTATATGTTAAAACTTAATTAACATCAAACACACTCTAAATCATTTAGGTAATTCAATCAAGTAAAAAAACAAAACTTGAAACTCAATCACATAGAACCATTACACACAAAACTATTTATAAACTTATAACATGTTTATCGATGTAGTTTAAAATTTATATATGAGAAAAACTGATTTATCAGTTTGGCGATATAATCAGTGCATTATGATACTGATTTGTGTCATCATTCATTTGTTTAGATAATTGTACTACCACATTTCCAGAACCAAACCCTAGCCAAATTCCTAAACCCATTTACATATTACTGACTGATCTAGGGTTTTCTGTCAGTAATTACTGACGGATTACTAACGGATCACCTAGTTTTAGACGCGTTTATAATTCCCAAAAACTTTGGTGAAAAGTTTCGAATTTAGTTTATTTAGAAATACGAATTTCTGACGGATTTTTCTATCATAAAGTGTTAGGAATATAGCAAAAAACCATAACCTTCTTCTTCATTTTCACTCGATTTTTCCGGTGAGATTCGGCGATTTCCGGTGTGAAGAAGCAACTTCTGATGCCAATTAGGGAAAAAATACATGGGAAACAACCCCGACAAACCATCCTAGTAAGTTTTCAATTGATTTAAGTGATTTTACGTTAGTTTTAGGGATTAGAATAAATTGATTAGGTTTTTCAAAATTTTGGATTTTGATAGATTTTAGGTGTTTATTTGGTTTTTGATAGTTAAATTAAGTGTTGATTGAGTTTTTTTAGGTTGTTAATAGTTGTTTATTGGGAAATTTTATGAAAATAACAAATTTCGAAAGTTTTAGTGTTGTTTGTGATAATTTCTAATATTCGGATTTTAAAATCATTTTTGAATTTTTAGGGTTGTATTAGTATTTTGTTAAAGTTTTAGAATTGAATGAAATAATGATTTTTATTGAAAATTTTAAAAAAATTTGGATTGTAAATGTCATTTTTTAGAGTTTATGGTTTGTAAATGTAATTTTAAAATGTTTAGGGTTGTAAATATAATTTTTAAACGTTTGATGTTGTAAATGTAAATTTAAAAGTTTAGGGGTTATAAATGAAAATAATCAAATTTTATGGCTACAAATATAATAGTTAACGTTTAGGTTGTAAATGTAAATTTTAAAAGTTCGGGTTTTAAATGTAAATATTAAAAGCTTAGGGTTGAATGTTAATTTAAATCATTAGTTTTAAAAGTTTTTCTTCTTGTATTACAAAATTGAAAATACGATTATAATAAATGAATAATTAATTTAATATTATACAATAAATACTAACATTTATTAAACTTACCCTAATTTCAGTAATTATGGTTTATACTATTTGCCGGTCTCTGCACAGCTGACAGATCGGGAGGGTCGGGTTCGGGGCCCCCTCCCATGACCCCTGCTTCTCAGCCAGGTACTCATATTCCAGAAACTTAGAATGATGCACACAATCTAGTGAAGAATCCATATAAGAAGTTCGTCATGATGCTTGTTTCCAGAACATCAATATCAGGTTCCTCCGGCGCCTCATGTTCCTCCAGTGCATATGCCACTAGAAGAACTACTAGTGCAACCTGAGAGGGAGGGATTGACATTTCTGGATCTCCTACTCACGGACGGGGCAACGTGGTTTTGTCCCTCAGACAACAGGATGACCAAATGCATAAGAAGTTGTATAAGAAGTTAGTCGTGATGTTAGATGAAGAAAAGGAGATTCGGTTGCGTCACTTTGCTAGTAAAGATTTTCTAAAAATTTTAGACTAATTAACCATAACATAATTATTGTCTAACTAAATTTAAAATTTGTAATCATATAGCAAGAGTCCAACTAGCATTCTTCTATCACCGGCTTGGTCCGGACTGAGTTCAGGGCGAAGGTGGCCCGATTCTACACCAAGCACTTCCACACCTTGAAGAGTACGTGGAAGACGCAAGGAAATAAGGCAAAGAAGATGCCTCATATCCTATTCCCATATATAGTTCAGTATTTGTCTGAACCCAAGACTATAGAACGATTGTCGACGAACTAGAAGAACCGGTACAGCACCTGCAACAGTGTAGGCATTGAGACAACAAACTTGTGTGTAAAGAGTAGTGTCACTAGTGACCAAGAGCTGGTAAGAAAAAACATTCACTATAGTTAATTGGAAGAATGGGCGGCGACCAACCCCGTCGAGGTATGGAGGACATTCAGACCAACAGGAAGACGAGACATGTTCAGGATCCCGTAGCTAAGGAGGTGCTTGAGATGTCCAAGAGGATTATAGGCGACATGAGGTCCACTTAACAGACAACCGAGGGTGAGAATATCCCACTTGACACGCAGTACGAGGTCCTCACCAAGGTAAGTTTTCCTATAAGTTAAATTTTTAAATATTACATTATAACTATGGCCCGATATTGTCTACCAGGATCCCGAGGAGCGAGAGATCCAATCAGGGACGAGGAGATGCTGAGGAAAGAAGTTGAAGTAGAGACCCTGAAGAAGACGGTAGAAGATTTGGTGATCGCGCGTCAAGAGGATCAAAGCCGGTTGGCGAAGATGCAGGAGACGATGCACGCAGTATTAAGACGACACGGTCAACAATAGTTTCGTATATTTTCTTTCTTTTTTAATATATAACACTTTATTTATATAATTTTCTTATTTTATTAAAATTTTATAAATATTTTTGAATTCTATTAAAAATATTTTTATTATTAATCAATTTTTTTTTTTTTTTTT
>OVBE01001195.1:18768-38998 GCA_900406425.1 Iberis pinnata | reverse complement strand
TTCCTAAATCTAATAAAGAAGAGTTATTTCTTTATATATAATTCTTATCATCCAACATAGACGACCTGGGCAGAAGGTAAGCACGAGTTGAACAAGCGGAGATCAGGCCATGGCAGTTCCGAGATAAGGGGAAGCATTGAGATCGCAATCCTTATAACCCGAGAAGATCGGAACAACCCAAACTAGGCGGATGAGGATATAGAGCAAGGAGAGAGAGAAATGAGGCATTAGGATCTTTTTCACTTATAACTAGAATTAAGAGTCAACTGAATTTTCTTTGTATGAAACGTTCATTAAGATCAATAAAACCAACATATTATTCTTACTATCTTTTCGACCTGAGTTTGCGTTGCAATTTCTTTCAGATTTTGACAAGAACGAAAAATTCCTCATTAAGATAATCATTTAAAAATTCATTGTGGGTTTTAGAATCCACAGTAGCCTCTTGGAGTGTTCTTACGAGATGGGGTATCTCCGTGCGGAAGTCTTGGTGGACCGGTCTCGTGAAGATGTTGCTCGGTCTAATCGTTTGGTCATTGCTTTGGTTTGGTCCGCGGACTCCTTTGCCCTCTGATCGAGCCTGTCTAGTAGGGATCTGTTTAGGGCATCATGTGTCTCCAGATTCTCTGACATGGATTGTACGGATTGGAGGGGTGTTTGGATCGTGCTAGCATATCCGTTAGATGGTATGGATGTGTTTTCCGTCATGGCGAAGTTGGATTTGGCTGCGTTTTTCCTTCTTGTGTTAAAGAACTATGGTCTCCCCATAGACGGCGCCAATTTGTGGATGCTAAAACCCACAATGAATTTTATATAACTATCTTAATGAGGAATTCGTTGTTCTTATCAAAATTAGAAAGAAATCGCAACACAAACTCATATCGAAAAGATAGAAAGAATGATATATTTTTTATTGTTTTTAACGATGTTTCATACAAAAGAAAACAAGTTGACTTTTTTCACTCTAGTTTCAAGTAAAAATGATCATAATCCTTCATTTCTCTCTCTTCTTGCTTTTTATCCCCCTCCGTCTTGTTCGGGTCGTTCTGATCTTCTCGGGTTGTTGGGATTGCGATCTCAGTGCCTTCCCCTTATCTCAGAACTGCCACGACCTAGTCTTCGTTTGTTCAACTTGTGCTCACCTTCTGCCTAGGTTGTCTACGACTTGAGTATCCGATCACTCGCGTTCCATGCCTAGGTAGAAATCTATTGGATGAGTTCTTTTACACTTTGACACACGCTGAGCTGTTATTTAGGAGGTGATATTATTCAAGGTGGAAACCTGCTGAGGGGGTTTCGACACCAACAAAACTATGTCATACTTACCCAAAGAGGGCTTACTACGGAACTTACAACTTTGTCAGTTGAACTAATAACGCCGCACCAGGCCAACAAACAACTTTCTATCTCTAAAAAAACAAAACAACAAAGGAAGAGGATATAATACTAAACAAAATAGTATGCCAAACTAAGACTTTGTTTTTCATTATCAAAAGTAACACGAGCATTACATTGTTTCAAAAACAGAGCGACGAACTGACAAACCCTCGACTTACTAAGCACAATGAGAAAGACAAAAACCTTTGATAAGTTGAAAATGGTCAAAGCAACGGATAAATATGCAACGAAAAGTCTAGCCGACAAATAGAGCAGATCCTAACCCCCAAGAAAACCGTGAAAGCTGCTCCAAAGGAAAACAAGAGGTACAAGTGATGATCTCGACCCTAAGAAAACAGTGAAAGATATTCCAAAGGAGGAACTACACCCTCGGCGTCACGGGAACAGCTGACTCAGCCTCAGCAGCAGTGCCAGAGCTCCTCTGAGCAGATCGAACCAGGTTTGAACCATGATTGTCATACTAAGGTCTGAAGCGAAATTCTTCAGCCGATACGTCGGTTATATCCAACTTATCAAATTAAACCATGTACTCATCAAAGTCAGCTTCGAGCTTCGTCATAATTTCTGCAGGTACCACCCCACCCTCGGCAACTATATATCGAACACAGTTAAGAGTCCCTTTAGCCTGAGCATAGAGATGGATGATTGATCAGCTTTGTCCCGATCTTTGACATGCCGCCGAACCTTCTCGAACTTCGTTCCAAATTCAACTTGAGCCTCTCACCACGCCACGACTTACGAGGCTAGAGAAAGGCGAAACCTCTTCATCTCACTTTCATGCAACTTCTCGAGAGCAAGGTAGGCTTCCTTCTGCTCGACAAATTCAACACTGGCTTTATTTTGGGGTGCTTGCAGATTGCCAAGCTCTGTTGAGGCTTTTTCCTGAGCAGCTATGGCTTCAGCTCTTAAGGTAGCGACTTGGGTAGTGGTGGTTTTTGTTGTAACGTCCATCATCTTCTTCAAGACAGCAACTTTGACAGTAAGCTTCGTGATGACCTCATCTTTTTCTTGCGGCTTCAGTCGGTCCTCATCTATCTATTTTTTCCCTTGGTCGACTAGCATCGAGAGTCTGACCAGCTCGTTTTCATTACCATTTAAAGATTGGAGTTTATTTTCATAAAATACGATAATCTCATTAGTCGTCGCCAGGGTCTACGAATCAAAAGAAGCAACAAGATCAGGACATACAGTTTCTAAATAAAGTAGAAAGTAAAATACAGTGATTTACCTGACATGCTTGCCGAGATAAGACTTCATAAATTTTTGGCGCCATCATCTGATCTACTGAAGGGAGGATCAAGCTGTTGGCCCCAAGACGATTCACCAAACCAGCACATGCAAGCTTGTCTTGCGCGAACGGCACGTCTTTGTGTGTGAATGAGAACGCCCAAATTCCATATGAGTTACAGTGTTTCGCTACTTGGGAGCTCCCTCCTTCAGTATCTCGGAGATTCTCAACATTAGCCAAGTTGTCTCCAAGACCCCTTACTTCACCATCATCGCCAACATTGGCTCAGGCTCGTTTTCTTCTACCTCATCATCATCAACACCAAGAAGGTTCTCAAATTCTTGGGCGAAGGTCCTTAGCTCGCCATCCATAGGATCTAGTTTCATAGTCATCTCGTCCAGGATCTGAGATACTGTGGGAATTCCATTAATCTCAGCAGGTTTTGGAACTATCAGTACGAGCGTCTGCCCATGTTCTTGTTTCCACAGCAAGAACGCCCTGACGCTCCTCAGCAGGAGCATCCTCGTTCTTTTGATGTTCCTCAGCAAGAACATTATCATCTAACACTTGTTCCTCAGTAGGAACATCTTCTCTTGTTCTTTGTTGCCCAGCAGGAATGACAGCCAGATTCGAGTCTTCCCCCAGATCAATAATCACCATATCAGAAGGACGAAAATCCCAGTTGGATCTACGTCTCCTCTTTTTTACTAGAGGAAGGCAGGTATCTTCACTGCTAGTAGAAATAGAAGCTATCAGCTGTTTCCGCTTCGAAAAAGAGGACTTCTCCAGCTCGGCAGAATAATCGACTGGTGGCTTTGGATGTCGGCGATCCGAGCGGCACGAATCCTTCTGAAATATTCTAGGAAGTTCGGCGGGAAAGGACCAGAGTTAAGGTGGAGATCTGCAATCAAGAAAACAAACTCGGAGTTAGATCATCGGGTGTGTATCAACTTACAGCTCGGTTTTTCCTAGGTGGTATCTACCAAAGGTGTCTGCCCACTTTCTCTTAATAATCCTTCCCACATCGCCTACGGATTCTGGAGTAACTTTTAGGAAAAATTATTTCCCCTTCTAATTGTAGATCCTCGTGTTTTCCTTGGTGTTCATCAACTTATATTTGGGCCTAAAGTAGATGTAAACGAAGCCTGTGTTCAGCTTCGTCTTGTCCTGGATAACTGGATTGATTGATGACATATTCTCCAGAAACCTAACGCTGATCTGAACATCGAACTCCTGACCAAGTGCTGGGAGGCCTACCATGTGTCTGATCAAGGCGGCGGATAGTTGCGAGATGGCGATATTTCGCCTCGCACAGTACGAAATTAGCAATTTCAGCAAAGGAAGCCAAACGTGGCATTTCATGAAACTAGATTTGTATAGGCAAACTTAACCTTGGGGACAATCCAAGGTCTCTGATGCGTTTTGGGAATCAGGAAAGGAATCCCACTGAAGAAATTGAAATCCCGTGATAGATCTCGTAGTGTTCGTTGTGTACACCTGGTAGGAAGGAGACTTGTGAGCTCGTCGTTAGGTTGAATCCAGTTGCCATGTGGAACCCTTTCTTCTGGAGTGACTTCTATTTTGTCACCTCTCAAATCGTTGCGAGAGGCGGAAGCCTCATTAGGGTTCAGACGAGAAGAAGACATAGATTAATTTTGGTGAAGTTACCGAGGTATTATGAATAAATTATCGAGCTGGAAGTATTATAGAGAGAGAAAGTAGAGAGAAGGGAGAGTGTTTGTACTTGTGAAGAAATTTATGGAAAAGTGAAGTGTAAGAATGAAGACGTGGAGGGGTATTTAAACCCCTAGAAGATAGCAGTTACCGAGAAAAGGCATCATTGCACGTAGGAACCTAGGTAAAAGTGTGACGCTTGAGTTCCCCCTAGGTATTGCACTTTAGACAAAATGACATTTTACCTTCTAGCTTGTTCGCCGACTTGCTAGACAGTCGCCGATCTGGGGGGACTAACTGTTGATATCGGGTTTAGCATTCGAGGTGAAGCCCATTTCGGCTGAAGGCTCAAGTAGGCGACGACCTGAAGGTTTGTAGTCAAGTTGGGCCTGTTCCTGAAGCTCATTAATTTTAATCATGTAATTAAGGTGTTAAACATATGCTTCTATTATAAATACCCATGTAATTGTTCTCTTAACCTAATAATAAAAATTTCTTGACATCA
Source organism: Iberis pinnata (assembly GCA_900406425.1). Classification (NCBI taxonomy): domain Eukaryota; kingdom Viridiplantae; phylum Streptophyta; class Magnoliopsida; order Brassicales; family Brassicaceae; genus Iberis; species Iberis pinnata. The sequence goes on along the minus strand of OVBE01001195.1, from coordinate 34,193 downwards.
TCTAGCAACCCACAAGATTAGAGTTTAACCTAATTGTTAAACCTTGATTCAACAACTAATTTATATGGTTTTAAATCAATTAAATTGGCAGATGAAATATATAAGAGTCTCATTTTTGGGTTTTTAATTTGTGCATTATCACAGGTAGAGAGCTGAGGTAAGGTGATCCATTATCACCATTCCTTTTTGTGTTATGCATTGGAGGATAAGATTTCTTGTTTAAAAAGAATGACCTAGCCAATCAGATTCATGGATTACAGTTTAACAACTCAGGACTAGCTATATCACCGCTGATGTTTGCAGACGATAGTATGCTAATTTGCGAAGCATCTACACAAGAGGCAGAAGTAATTACAGAAATTCTTAGTACCTACGAACAAGCTTTTGGACAGATGGTCAACAAAGCCAAGTCGGCTATGACTTTTGGTAAAAAAATCCTTGATTCACTGAAGAATCATATTCACGGAGTCTTAGGAATTACCAATAGTGGATGAGATGGTCTTTATTTAGGACTACAAGAGGTTTTTAGTGGTTCAGAGATTAGTATGTTTGAGTACCTCAAATAAAAACTTCAGCAGCGGATTGATGGTTGGTTTATTAAATCTTTATCTTAGGCTGGGAAACACACATTAATAAAATATGTTGCTTCAGCCTTGTCAATCTACGCCATGTCGGTTTTTAAGCTCTCAGAAACAGTCTGCAAGAATCTCACAGCAGCTATTGCTCGATTTTGGTGGGAGGTAGAAGCTCATAGAAGAAAAATTCACTGGACCACAATGGATAAATTTCAACAAAGCTTTGTTAGCCAAACAAGGGTGGAGAATCTTATCATATCTCCCATTCAGTGGTAGCTAGGTTCTTAAAGAGTAGATACTTTCGTAAGTAAGATTTCTTATAAGCTAAGATGGGGAAGAGACCTTCTTTTGCATGGAGAAGCATCATACATGGGAGAGAGCTTTTAAGGCAGGGACAGAAAAGGAATGTTGGCAATGGAGAGTCTATATATGTCTGGACAGAGCGATGGATTGAAGGGAATGGAGAAATGAGATATCCACTTATCAGATTTATATATGCGTGTAAAAGACCTACCGATGGCCGAAACTAGACAGTGGAATAGATCAATCCTACAATTATAGACAATATGAGTATGATATTCTGAGAATCAATCCTGGGAAACACAGAAAACATTTTTGGTCTTGGAAGGGCTCAAAATCTGGAGCCTACACCGTAAAGACGGGATATGAGATTGCAATGGAACTTAAAGAGAAGGAATTAAGATTGCAAGAAAGTATGAAGCCTTCCTTTAATGAACTAAAACAACAACTGTGGAGCTTGAATACTCCATCTAAGATTAAACACTTTTGTTGGAAGGCATTTAGTGGAGCAATCGTTGTGGATGATACAATTAAAAAGAGAGGAATTAAAACTGATGGTCAAGATTGAAAATCAATCAACCATGTGTTGTTCTCATGCCACATATCAAGACAAGTTTGGGCGTTAGCAGAATTTCCCTCTCCTATAGATGGTTTTGAAAATGGAGCATTACTATCAAACTTTCACCATTTACTAGACACCTCCAAGAACAAAAGTTGGCCTTTAGAGAACACAAAAATATTCCCTTGGCTCCTTTGATTTCTGTGGTGAACAGGAACATCTTGATTTTTTAAGGGAAATCTTTTAGTGCAAAAGAAATAGTGGAAAAAGCCTCAAAGGAAGCGGATGAATGGTTCTCGGCCAAAGAGATAAAACTGAAGGAAGAGAAAATCATGGTGCAAGCTAAATCCGGACATGTTCAAGGATGGCAAAAACCTTCCTTTGGATGGATTAAATGCAATATAGGAGTTGCTTTTGATAAAGCATTAGGTATAGGAGGAGCATCAATGGTTTTAAGAGATCATGAAGGCCAAGTTCTTCTTCACTCAAGAAGAGCTTTCTCAAACTTAACCTCTCTCCAACAAGCTTTCCAAAGAAGCACCACTTGGGCCATTGAAAATATGGTGGTACATAATTGTCAAAAAGTAATCATAGCTTTAGACAATAGCCTAATTGTTCAGGCTCTGCAAGATCCTAAAGCAGTCCCATCTCTTATGATCTTTAGAGATGAATGTGGTCCTATTTTAAATAACTTTCAAGATTGGTTTTGCTCGAAGGAATTATTTCTTTCAAACAGAGGTGCACAGTTAATAGTTTCAAGTGTGGTGAATGATAAAAGACTTGGCTCTTATGTAGCTCAATCCTTTCCTTTTTGGCTAAAAGATTTGTTCCTAAATAAGGCTGCTCAGTAACTACCTGTGTTTGAGCCTGATTCTTTCCTCCCTGCATTTTTCTAGTCTGTTTGTGTTTTGTTTTGCCTTTTATTCAAAAGTTTATTTTTTTTGGATGGGCATTTTGGTATCTTTCGGTTTTTGGTTTATCAGAGCATTTTCGGTCTCTTTTTTTTTTTGCTGTAACCTTTCCCTTCCTTTTATTAATGAAAAGTTGACCCCCAAAAAAAGAAATTGTGCATTATCACAGAAATATTTCACAAACCTAAAGTGGAACTTGGTGGAACCGGAGATGAATTTCTTGCTCGAAACGCTCAATACATTTTTCCTTTATTAATAATTCCTTTTTGGTAGGACGTTTATTAATATTTCTTTGATATTGATTTGTAAATACGAACAATATTCTTGCATAACTAATAAAAAATGTTTTTGGTGGGAAAATTATAATAAAAGAAACAAATTCCATTTATGTGGTCATAGACAAAATAATTTGAAAGAAGTTTGTAAACGTGTATTTTCTTTTAAGGTTTTCACAAATAACGATTTTTTTTTTTTTTTGTCAAACGCACAAAAAAGAATTTAATCAAGAGAATTTAGTAGTGAAATTATGTATTTAGTACATTCAACCATATCAACACTTTTTGGTTTTAGAAATTTGAAATCGGCCGGGTGTTGCAGTCGATTTAACTCTGAATAATATAAATGTCTTTGACCCTACGATCGGGTATAAACGTCGATGATAACTTAACAGTTTGGTGTTAAAGTTGATTTGACTGGTCGATCGAGTATAAAAATGTGATGATGATCCGACGACCGGATATAAAACCGATATTTGAAGATATGTTCAATCTCACATGTGTTACCACGTATGAGCTTGCGGTAGGGTGTTAGGAGATTGAGATCGACGATGAAGATTGAAAGAAGATCAAGAAAAGATCTAGAATATCAATTACATTAATTAGAATATTTCCAATAATTATTGGAGAGATTTGTGTATATTCTACATTAGGAAATATCATTTTACTATATAAATATGTATAGTTTTAAGTTTATAATTATGAGAATTTATTATAACTCTTCCTAAACACATTTGTGTTCTTTACTCTCATCAAATATCAATAATTCAAATTATTTGATCATTTTTTAATGATGATCATGAATTTTTGGGCTAAAGCCCGTAATCTTCCCATACCCGAGACTAGAGCATGTTATATGGTTTCGTCCCAAGTGCTATTCGAACTTGTGACCTCTAGACTTTACCCAAGATCTTTTCCAAGTGAACTAACAACACTTGGTATTTGATCATTTTTTTATACAAATGTATTCAAAATACCCAAATTTATACAAAATATGTAAAGAAAAAAATATTAGTTCAATTTTAAGGAGAGTTATTTAATTTTGAAAATATAACGGAAGATCTTAAATATTTTGAATATTTTATTGAATTTAATAATTTTATTTTGGGCCAATAACCACTAATAGACGAGTAATTAAGTGGATAACCATTTTTATAGTTAGATAATTAAGTGTAAACATACAAAAGATATGGTATTGTTACCTTTCGTTTCAACCACACGCGTTGGTAGGAGTAGGCTGCCTATCTCATCTATGTCTCTTCAACTCTCTCCTTTTTTTTTTTATAAATTCCACCCCTTTCACTCTTTTGCCAATAAAATCATATAAATTCAAATAACCACATCAAAAACTTACTTAAAAAACACTTATTTTTTCTACATCTAACATGATTTAAATTATTGAAAACAAACCTACATTTTTTAAATCGTGAGTAATGAATATACGTTTTAGCGAAATATAAACGTGGAAATAGTCGGACTACTCAAAAACAATAGACGAACTATTAATGTATATAAACATTAAACCCTAAACTAAAAATGTAAATCTTAAACACAAAATATCAACCCTACACAAAAATATAAATACTAAACACAAAATATAAACCCTAAACACAAAATATACATAAATATAAAAATATAAAACCTAAACTCTAAACATAAAATGAACACAAGAATATAAACCATAAACACAAAAGTATAAACACTAAACACAAAATATAAACTCTAAGCACAAACTATAAACCCTAAACACAAAAATATAAACCTTAAACACAAAATATAAACCCTAAACACAAAAATATAAACCTTGAACACAAAAATACAAACGCAAAACAAAAAAATCTAAACCTCAAAATCTAAACTCTAAACCCAAATTCTTAACTTTAAACCCAAATATAAACCCTAAACCCAAAAATATAATTAGGTAGTCCGACTATCTAAAGTACGTAGTACGATTATCTAAAGTACATAATCACTATTAATATTCACTATTTTAAAAAATATAAGTCCATTTTATTTTTGTAATAATTTTTAATGTAGAAAAATATGTGTTCTTTTAGATAGATTTTTGTAATTTTATGTTTTGAATTTATATAATTTAATTTGTAAAATAATCAAGGGGGTGGAATTTTTGTAGTTAAGAAAAAATTAAAGAGAAGAGAGAGGATAAAACCGAATATATGGTATAATGTTTGTTGAGAAAAGGAGAAGACCTAGTACTAGATGTTATATTCTTAATATTAGATTATAATAAGGTTATTGATTGTTATTTTCCTTATACTTTCAAGTTTATGATTATAATTTTGAGTATTTTGATTATTTTCAAATCTAAATATATATATATAGCTAATATTTTTAAGTATATAATTATATTTTGAGTATTCATTCAGATCTCAATTTAGTTCTGGTTGGTCAAATAAAAGTTTAGGCTTCATTAGATATTTACATAGGATATAATTTGATTATTCGATTCCAAATATTTTGACGAGAACTAAGTTCACACCTCTAGTTACGCCTCTCTCTCTAAATACTTTCTCTCTCTAAAAACTCTCCTGATCTCCGGTCAATCTCGCCGCTAGTGTCTGGCCTCGATGTCGGCGCCTAGCGGCCCCTCTCCTTTCCTTTTTTTATTTTTGCTCTTGTTTATATCAGTTTTATCCTTCCTCGTCCGTTGATTTCAGGTTCGGTCGTCTCCCTCTTCTGATTTTCTGGTGGAAGACTTTGTGGCGACATGCATGTCTTTCGATCTATCTCGCTACCTTAATCCAGTTCATGTCATGTGCTTTCACTCGCTCTATCTTCTCTAAGTCTGACTTGGATTCTTGGTGGTTTAGAAGGCGAAAGCTCTTTGTCGTTGCTAAAGCTTTCTGTTTGTTGTTGATTGGAAGTCGGCTTCGGCAGTCCTCAGATTACGCTCGGCAAAAGGGGGGTTTTTGGCAGCCGGTTCTTCGTCGGAGTTTGCTTCTGGGGCTTGGATGTGTCCATTGCTTCGTCGGTGATGTTGTGTGGTGGTCCGTGAGTCAAATCAGTGGATTTGGGTTCGTCGGAAGTTGGGAAAGCGGTGACGCTGGATCGGTTCAAGATTCTAGGGAAACTCTGCTGATGCTAGGCTTCGTAATGGGCCTGTTTTGGCATGTTTTAGATGAGGCCCATTTCACAAATAATCTCTTTTGTTGTGTTTTCATTTATGTTTTAGTTTCTAATGCCATCCTATGGTTTGTATAAGTTTTAGGGATTCCCCATTTAGGTTCTATAATCTTTCCAAATTTCGCCCAATGCAGCTTTGTTCTGCTTATTGGAGATTTCAGGGATAGATTAAAGTTTCTTAGTTTAGTTTTTCTAAACTACGTTCTCCTTCGGGAGTTCTATGCTCTCTTTAGGGAGTTCCTCTTCGCTTCGGCGAATCTTATTACATCTTGTTTGAGGTTATCTACTTTTTGTGGGTTTTGTTCTTCCTCCTGGTGGAATTATATGTACTTTGTTATGGGTGTTATCTTCTAATCTAATATAAAACTATTTGATGACAAAAAAAAAAAAAAGTTTACACCTCTAGTTGAACAAAAAAGGGCTTACGTCTGTACCTTGCTAAGAAAAAGATAACAATAATTTGTATGGATTATGGAACCTAAAACAGGACCACGAAGTTATATTGAGTATCTGATAGGGGCCATAGAGCTAGTAATTCATGTGTGTGTCAGCTATTTTTTTGTTGTTGTTTTCAATGTCTTCTTTTAAGGGTTTTTTGTCTCTCGACTTTTCAAAAGAGAGAAACAACAAATGCAAATACTGAATTTAGATATGAAAAAGATTTTAGGTTGAAGTACCCTTATACTCCGATAACTATTGTTTGGTAAAAATTTAATGGATCCAAAACAATTAAGATTCCTCTTGATATATTATTGCGCAAGAGGTACACTAGTCGGTCTCAAAACTATGAAGCACGAGGTTACTATATATTACCGACAACGCTTGGTTGTATGAAAATACAAGTTGGCCATAGCATTTAAATCTGACCTACCATTTCAATTTACTTTATCAACCAAATTTTGCTGAAATAAATTAAAGCAGTGATGTAAATAATAATATCGTGAATCTTTTCAAGTCTTGTTTTAGTAACTAAGGTTAGAGTATATTGTATAAATCAAAAATAACAATTAAACTTTAGAGTATTTTCACTAGACATGGCCTTCCCGTTTTTTCAGCCAGAGACCTTTCCAAAGTTGACAAAAAAAAAAGTCTTGTAAATATAGCATAACATATGATAAACACCACAAAATCCTAATCATATTTTCATGTAAGACTGATAAAATGTAAGGATATTTTGTTACTACGGTTGCAAACCGTAAAATTAGTATTGTAACAAACCGTGATTTAACGTACGGGAAATACCACTAGACAGGACCGGTCCTGAGATTTTAAAATTTTCTAAAGGCCGCAATCTACAATGGAAAAATATACCAAAATTGTACAATTTTTTTTTAAAAAAGGACCGTTTTCTTAACTAAAATTGAAAAATGGGCCGCAAGCGCATGCTTGATCTGCTTGGGCTCAGGACCGGCTCTGCCACTTGATAAAAATATTATCATCTATAGTTAGTATTTTTAACACCTATAATACATATGTTGCTGTTACTACTTCTTTTTCATATTTCTTCTTAATCCTTTTTTTTTTGACATATTAATTACATTTGTTAGTTTGACTATTTTTTTGCTAATCTGACTTCTTCTTTTTTTTGGTTAATCTGTTTTTCGTATACTCTTATTTAGTTTTGGGGTTTAGAGACTTTTGGAGTTGAGACTTTATATTTTGGAGTTTAGGCTTTATATTTTGTGGATTTAAAATTATTTTTTTAGGGTTTAGGGTTTACATTTTGGAGTTTATGATTTATATTTTCAGATTTAAGGTTTACATTTTCGGGTTTAGGATATTTTGAAGTTTAGGATTCATATTTAAGAGTTTATAATTCACTACAAGAAAACATGATATTTTCTTACAGGCATTACTGACGGATATGTTGAAGATGTTGTATCAGTGTGAGAGAACATCTGTGGGAATGAGATAACATGTTGAGCATAGATTTGATGGAGAGATTAGACATTCTTCTGATGCAGAAGTCTAGCGTCATTTTTAGTCTACATATCCGGATTATGCGTACGAGAGACGAAACGTTTATCACAGATTAAGTACATATGAATTCATCCCTTTAGGATTTATATTTTGGAGTTTAGGGTTCATCTTTTGGAGTTTAGTAGGATTTATATTTTGGAGCTTAGGGTTTAGGGTTTAATCTTATACATAGGTAGTCCGACTTTTTCTAAGTAGTCCAACTATTTTCGGATTTATATTTCATTAAAACATAAATTTACTATTCGTTATTTGAAAAATATAAGTTCGTTTTCAATAATTTTATTAATGTTAGATGTAGAAAAAAAATATATATTTTTAGTTAACATTGTTTGATTTAATTATTAAAATGTATATGATTTAATTTTGAAAAATAAAGAAATCGGGTGGAATTTCCAAAAAAAAATTTAAAAGAAAAAAAGAGAGAGAGAGTGAGAAAAATGGCACTATCGAGATATATTGTTTACCAAAAATTAATATTATCACTTAATGGTTAGGTTCCTAATAACCCACCTATTTATGATTATTGATGCAATTCATCCTTAAAGTAATGTACAAAAAATAACTATTATAATAAAATTTGTTATAGATACTCTAGTGAAAATACTCTGAACCGTGATTCATGCCAAATCAATTTTGATAAGGATTGAACCCATACACGGTCATATTTATAAAAGATCATGATAAATTTTTTAAATAAAATATTAGTATAAAGATTAAATGATGTTTATATATGATGTATAATTTTTATAGTAAAAGTATGATATTTAACATAGTATCGATATCACCAAAACTATAGTTGAAAATGTTGTTTATTATATAAAATTTTGTTAGAAAAAAGTATTGGATCATTAATGTTATGATGTTAATGTAACATAAAATATTAATAACTTTTTTTAATAATTGCTCGATAATAGTAATATACACAAGTAAAATATCCACGAATTTTAGAATCCATATTCAAAAACTACACAAATTCAAATATGTAGAAAAATTATCAATATAAATTTAAATATATTAATATGACAATATCCACACAAAATAAATAAGAGGAATTCCATAAAATACCACAAAAATTAGTTGTTAAAAAAATGTACCACACTCTCAAATATTCCAAAAATACCACTAAATTTTTTTCTTCCAAAATACCACAAAAATAAAAGTAAAATTTTAAATGTTTAGAATTTAAATTTTGGGTTTGGGTTCACTAATTAGAGTTTATTATTTAGTTTTAAAGGGGGTAGGGTTCAGTTATAAAGATTTAAAAGTTTAAAATTTAAGATTTTGAAGCTGTTATAAATTTGTGGTATTTTTTGAACAATTTCTTTGTATCATTTTTGGAGTAATTGAGAGTATGTGATATTTTAAAATTTTACTTAGTTTTGTAGTATTTTGAAAAATCTCCCAATAAATAATTATCTAATTAGTATATTACTAACTTACATATTTAAAAGTATTTATGTAAGCATTAAATTGAAACATGTACAAAAGAATATGTAGACTACGTTTCTAATTTTTTTCTAGAAAAGCATAACAAATTTTAGGGGTGGGCATTCGGGTTTTCGGGTGGATTCGGGTTTTCCGGGTATAGTAGTTTACTACTCCATATAGGACCCATGACTTTTTGGGTCGGGTCCGGGTTCGGGTCGGGTCATATCGGGCTCGGGTTTGGGTCAGGTCAATACTATGAGAATCAATTTATAGCCAAAAAATTTTGGATTCCAATAAACTCGTTTGTACCGAAAATACCTTTAATCTATTAAAAAAATTACCTAAAATTATTAAAAATACGAAAAATTAGTTAAAATGTCAATATAGTTCTTAGATTTATGTCATCACAAACCATTATCTCTTCTAAATAACAACACAAAATATTTCCAAAAAATAAAATTGCTAATAGATTTTATGAAAAAAATTTGAATCGACAAAATTTTCCCCTACCTAAACCCTAAAATTCACATACAAGTGAAAGTTGGAAGTGCTTTTTTGTTTAATGCATCAATTCGGGTTTTTCGGGTACCCAATCGGGTATCGGGTTGGGTCGGGTTTGGGTCGAATACCCAGAAAACAGTAGCCTAAAACCCATTCGGGTAACTGAGATTTTTGGGTCGGGTTCAGTTCGGGTTTTTTTGGGTCGGGTTTGATTTGGGTTTCGAGTTTCGGGTTTCGGGAAATATGTCCACTCCTAACAAATTTGGTATTTTAAAATTTCTCAGATTGAACAATTTTAGTATAAAACAAGTTAATATATTATTATATATACACATCATGATGCCGAAACCGTATCGAAAAAACCGAAACCGAAAATTTCTTCCAAATAATCCGAACGGTTCTTATATATCTCAATCCGAAAAACCAAATCCAAACCCGAACTGAACCGAAACCCGAAATTATAACCTAAAAATTCGTATATATGACTATATATGTAATTGTGATCGAATAGTTAGGACTTTAGGTAGAATAAATAGGTTTTTAGTAAGGTAATTAGGATATTTATGGGTTTTTGTCCTATATTTTGGATTTTTTATTCGATTAACTTGGATTTTAGCTAAGTTGTTATGATAATTTGGATTTTTACGGATATTTTGGAGTATTGGTTCCATTTTGGATCCAAATAAAATTGAAAAAACCCACCCGAACTCGAATGGATCCAAACCGTATCCAAACCAAATTTTTAAATAACCCGAACGGTTCCTATATGTTCCCACCCCTAATATAGTTGATATATATATAATTTAATTTTACTATATAATTAACGCTATTTTTAAAAATAATTTACAGTAAAGTGTGTATAGTCAAATTAAAATGAATTATTTTTGGTTTCTATTGAGCCTAATTGGGCTGTAATTAATATTTAATTGTTAGGTTAAGTTTTTAGCTTATACTCGGCATGTATATAACTTTGTGTAACGTTTTAGATTAATGATATACAAACCAATTCTCACTTCTCTGTATTACAAGGTTTGACATGGCATTAGAGCCTCCAACCTAAAACTTCTTCATATGTTAAAGTTTACATTTTTTATTTTTCGGATCTATCTTCTCTTTCACATATTTCTATGGCAGATACTCCAGCTACTGCTCGACACACGATGTCTCCATATGACTTGACTTCCGGAGATAATTGTGGCATTCTTATATCAAAATCACTACTTAAAAGTCCCAATTATGATGAATGAGCCACCAATTTCTAGCTAGCCTTGAAATTACAAAAGAAATTCGGCTTTGATGGATCCATTGCTCAACCATCTGAAGACTCCCCTAACTTTGAGGATTGGACAGCAAACAACGCCCTCGCTATTTCATGGATGAAGCTCACTATCGATGAAACATTGTCATCAATTTTTTCCCATTTGGATGATGCACACTTTCTGTGGGAACACATTCTCAAACGGTTTGGTATAAAGGATGGTCAACATGTGCAACATTTGAAGACTGATCTAGCTAACTGCAGACATAAAGGTTTGGATACTGAGTCTTACTATAAAACATTAATTATTTTTTGGAGAAGTCTTTTAGATTATCAACAAGCCAAAACAATGGAGGAGGTTTGAAAGGAACGCAAAGAAGACAAGCTTCATCAATTTCTCATGGGATTAGATGAAACTATTTATGGTGTTGTAAAGTTTGTGTTTACTCTCTTGGGTTCCTTTACCAAGTACGAAAGAAGCTTACAACATTCTTATTCAAGATGATGAATCCAAATTCATGGGACAAATACAAGAAGATAAATAGGAAGTCGTTAGTTTCGCAACTCAAACTATTCATGTTTCACACCAATCTAAAACAGGGGATCTCTGAATTTCTGTAACAACTACAGTCACCAAGGTCATATCGCCGAGAATTGTTTCAATCTTGTTGGCTATCCTCCTTGGTATGAAAAGAAGCCAAATAAACGCATCAACCAGAATCACAGTGCATTTCAATCTGGAAATTCGTCTAGGTTTTCTTCTACAACAAATCATCCCAGATCAGTTTCCATGAACCATGCTTCTACTCATCATGTTCCTACATCGAATCTGCCTCCTCTCACAAGATCAAAAAAATCTAGGAATTAGCGGTCTAAGTCATGAACAATGGAACACACTTTTTATCTATCGGATGATAGGAACTCAATGCCATCTGCCAAATTTAATAGGTAAGAATTTTATAGAGTCATGGATTTTTGATCTGGGAGCCATAAATCATATGACTGGCTGTATAGAATTCTTAGAATATGTTACTCATATTTCCTCAACATTAAGTAAATTACCATATGGTATCTACAATACTTCGACAACTCAAGTTTCAGTTAGTCTCGGAACATTGCTTCTTCAAAACGTTCTTTACGTTCCAGGCCTTCATTGTCATCTAGTCTCTTGTTTCTCATATCATCTGGGATAGTGGTTGCTTATTTCCGCTTATTGATCAGCTTTGTGTGATTCAGGACCGCAACACCATGATGTCAATTAGAGCGGGAAGACAGCGGAACAGACTCTATTTTCTAAGGAAAATTGTTGTTACTACTGTTTCTAGTGGATTATAGCATCACGTACTCGGCTCCATCTTCAAAGGCCTTAGAGATGTTGAATCTTTCTGATTTCAATTGCAATTCTTTTGATTCAAGGACTTGTGATATTTGTATAAGGTCTAAACAAATAAGGGATTCCTTTCCATTGAGTATTACAAAGACAAATAAATTTTTTTGAATTGATTCACTACGATCTTTGGGGTCCATATCGGACAACATCATTATGTGGCTCACCGTATTTTCTCACTATTCTAGATGATTACTTAAGAGCTGTTTGGATTTATCTTCTCCCATCTAAACAACAACCTCCTGATCATCTAAAGAATTTTCTAAATTTGGTTAAATGACAGTTTTTGCGCAACATTAGAGTAATTCTTATTGACAATGGCTCTGAATTTTTTTGCCTTCGTGATTTATACGCTTAGAAAGGGATCATTCATGAAACTTCGTGTGTTGGTACTTCTCAACAAAACGGTTCTGTCGAATGGAAGCACAAACAAATTTTAAATGTGGTGAGAGCTTTGCGGTTTCAAGCTTCGCTTCCAATTGATTTTTTTGGGTCATTGTGCACTCACGGTGAGTTATCTTATCAACCGGACACCGAAGAAAACTCTCAATGGCAAAAAACCTTATGAGCTTAATTTTCTACAATCGTCCGCCTCCCATCAATCATCTTCTAGTTTTTGGCTGTGTTTGCTAAGTTCATAATCAACATCATGGTGGAGACAAATTTAAAATGCGAAGCAATAAATTTATTGGATATCTTTTTGCTCAAAAAGGGTGGAGAATCTATAATCTTGCTAGAGGAAAAGTATCAGTTTGCAGAGATATAATTTTTCTTGAAAATGAGTTTCACCATCATACGGATATTGTTATGATTCCTTCACCATCAGACTCCACCTTTCTTGCATATCCTGCTTTCTTTGACGATGAATTTATCACGGCTACTACCTTAACACCAACTCCGCCTCCGGATGCAGATGTAGTTTTACCGCCTTCACCAATTGTAGTTCCTTCTGCAACAGATTCTGCTCCATCTGAAACAAAACCTGCATTACTGACTCCTGTAAATGTCGTAGAAATGTCATATATCCTGTTTCATCGGCTGCCTCAGCTTCTCCATCACCATCAGTTCAACTTGTTCGTGGTCAGCGAGCATATCCACCAGATTTGATGATTACGCTACTAACATTCTTCATCAATCTAATACTTCATATCCTATCCATGAAACAATCTGCAATTCAAGGTTCTCCCCCACGTATACCTCGTATGCCAAGGTATTACAAGCAAGTTGTTCTACATGAAAATTGGCGCACAACAAAAACTGATTAGATTCAATCACTCGAAGATAATCAAACATGGACTGTTGATACAGTCCCAAAAGAAAAACGAGCTCTTGGTTGTAAATGGGTTTATAAAGTTAAATTAAATGCATATGGGTCTCCTGAGCGCTATAAAGTGCGTCTTGTTATTATCAGAATTACTCAAACGAAAGGCAAAGACTATACATAAACCTTTGCACATGTTGCAAAGATGGTAACAGTTCGGAGTTATCTTCAACAAGCTACTTGTCTATATTGAGAAGTTTATCAAATGGATGTACACAACGTCTTTCTCCACGATAACCTCTCAGAAGAAGTTTACATGAAATTCTCTTTGGGTTTTTGCAACGAATATTCACTAAGGTTTGCCGGCTTTGGAAATAACTTTAAGGGCTCAAACAAGTGTCGCGTTGCTGGTTTTCAAAGCTCAACACTTCTCTTCGACAATATGGTTTCTCCTAAAATCTCTCTGATTATTCTCTCTTTATATATGACAAAGGTGGAGTATGATTGCATGTTTTGGTCTATGTAGATGATGTTCTCATTATTGGGAATTTTGTTACAGCAATTACAAATTTTAAAGTTTATCTACACTCATGTTTTCACATGAAGGACCTCGGTATTCTATATTATTTTCTAGGCATAGAGGTGATTTGCAATCTCATTGGCATATTTATCTTTGTCAATGCAAATAAGCCTTAGATATCATTGCAGAGACAGCGTTATTGGCTGTAAAACCAATGTCATTTCCGTTGGAGCAGAATCATCATCTTCCTCTCGCCACATGTGATGAACTTACAAAGCCTTCACGTTACAGGAGATTAATATGCCCTCTTATTTACATAAATGTAACACGGTCTAGACTGCCTTACTCCATTCATCTCCTATCACAGTTCATGACGTCTCTAAAGCTCCAACATCGGAACGCTACTCTGCGTGTGGTCATTTATTTGAAACACAATCCAGGACAAGGAATTTTACATTGCGCCAATGCACCTCTGATTCTTTCGGCGTGGTGTGACTCATATTGAGACACTTTTCCATTCACTCGACGCTCAGTTATAGGCTGGTTATACAGCTTGGTGGCTCGCCATTATCATGAAAAACAAGGAAGCATGTCGTTTAGATTGTACATGTATACGAGATGATATCACAAGGGGCATGATTACTATAAAACATGTCCCTACCAAGTCACAGCTTGCAGATATCATGACGAAAGCTCTCGGAAGAAAGGATTTCGAAACATTCTTGGACAAGATGGGTATTTTTGATCTCTACCCTCCACCTTGAGGGGGGAGAGGTGGGTACTAGGCCTAATTGGGCTGTAATTAGTATGTAATTGCTAGCTTATACTTGACATGTATATAACCTTGTGTAATATTTCAGATTAATGATATACAATCCTATTCTCACTTCTCTGTATTACAAGGTTTGATATTTTCATGAAAATGGTGATATATATATATATATATATCGTTTTCAAAGTTTGAAATTATCATTATTGTTATTTTGGTAGATTTGGATGTGTTTGGATGTGTCACTTACATCTGTTATGACAAAGATCAGCTGGGGAAATTTGATTCTCAGAGTGATGAAGGGCTCTTTAAGCCTAATTTAGAATGAGAACATCATATTAGGTGTTTAACAGATGTACGAATTTTTTCCAAAATTGGCAAATACTGTCTTTGATGATTATTTGTCTTCACATATGGTTCTTGATTCAGTTCCAACAGATACAAGTACTTCACAGAGCTTGTGGTACAATCATGTGGTGATAGTTCTCAGATTCCTGAAGCATCTGCTTTTCCTGTGAATTATATCCATTAGAATCAATCTATAACATATGTTATAT